>VSMD01140292.1:0-71681 GCA_008750895.1 Mirza zaza | reverse complement strand
AAGAGAGAAGATCCACATAAATACAATAAGAAATGAAAAATGAAACATTATAATTGATACCACAGAAAAAGAAAAGATCATCAGAGACTATTATGAAAAAACTATATGCTCAAAAACTGGAAAATCTAGAGGAAATGAATGAATTCCTGGACATATAAAACCTCCTGAGATTGAACCAGCAAGAAATAGAACTCTTAAATAGACCAATGAAAAGTAGTGAGGTTAAATTAGTAATTTGAAAAAACCCCAAAAAAGAAAGCTCAGGACCAGATGGGTTTACAGTCAAATTGATCCAGACATACAAAGAAGAACAGGTGCCAATTCTACTGAAACTGTTCTAAACAAGAGAAAAGGAGGGAACTCTCCCTAACTTATTTTAATAAGGCACTATCACCCTCACACCAAAGCCAGGAAGGGATACAACAAAAAAAAAAAAAAAAAAGAAAAGTACATACCAATAGCTCAGATGAACATAGATGGAAAATTCCTCAACAAAATACTATCAAACCAAATTCTGCAGCACATCAAAAGGATAATTCAAAACAATCAAGTGGATTTCATCCCAGGGATGCAAGGGTGGTTCAACATCTGTAAATCAATAAATGTAACATATAACAAATAGAATTAAAAACCTTATGATTGTCTCAATAGATGCAGAAAAAGCATTTGATAATATTCAGCACCCCTTAATGATAAAAACAAACCCTCAAAACAAAATAGGCATAGAAGGAACATACCTCAAGATAATAAAAGCCATATATAACAAAACCCACAGCCAACATCATACTGAATTGGGAAAAGTTGAAATCATTTCCTAAGAACTGGAACAATACAAGAATGCCCACTTTCACCACTTCTATTCAACACAGTACTGGAAGTCCTAACTAGAGAAATCAGGCAAAAACAAACAAAAAAAGGTATCCAAATTATCTCCGTTTGCTGATTATATTGTCTTATACCTGGAAAACCCTAAAAACTCCTCCAAAAGACTCTTAGGTTTGATAAATGAATTCAGCAAAGTCTCCAATTATAAAATCACCATACAAAAATGAACAGGATTTCTATATGCCAGCGATGGCCAAGCTAAGAACCAAATCAAGAATACAATCCCACTTATAATAGCAGGGAAAAAAACCTGGGAATATATTTAACAAAGGAGGTGAAAGATCTCTACAAGGAGAACTACGAATCACTGACAAAAAAAATTGTAGATGACAGAATCAAATGCAAAAACATCCCATACTCATCGGTTTTTCTTTGTATACATACCCAGTAGTGGGATGGCTGGATTGCATGGTAGTTCTATTTTTAGTTCTTTGAGAAATCTCCATACTATTAGATTACTTATACATTGGCTATATTAGTTTACATTCCCATAGCGTATAAGAATTCCCTTTTCTCCACATATTAATATCTGTTATTTTTTTCTTTTTAATAATTGCCATTCTGACTAGGGTAAGATGATATCACATTGTGGTTTTTTTTTATTTTATTTTATTTATTTTTTTTTTTTTTTGAGACAGAGTCTCGCTTTGTTGCACAGGCTAGAATGCCATGGCGTCAGCCTAGCTCACAGCAACCTCAAACTCCTGGGCTCAAGCAATCCTGCTGCCTCAGCCTCCCAAGTAGCTGGGACTACAGGCATGCACCACCATGCCTGGCTAACTTTTTTCTATATATATTAGTTGGCCAATTAATTTGTTTCTATTTATAGTAGAGACGGGGTCTCGCTCTTGCTCAGGCTGGTTTTGAACTCCTGACCTTGAGCAATCCTCCCGCCTCAGCCTCCCAGAGTGCTAGGATTACAGGCGTGAGCCACCGCGCCCGGCCTACATTGTGGTTTTAATTTGCATTTGTCTGATGATTAGTGATATTGAATATTTTTTCATATGCTTGTTGGCCATTTGTCTTCTTTTAAAAAAGGTCTATTCATGTCCTTTTTCATGGGATTATTTGGGAGGTTTGTTGTTGCTAATTTCCTTGTAAATTCTGGATATTCATCCCTGTAAGATGTATAGTTTGCCAATATTTTCTCCCATTCATTCTGCTGATTATTTATTTGCTGTGCAGAAGCTTTGTAGTTTAATTAAGTCCAAATTGTCTATTTTTGTTTTTGTCGCCTGTGCTTTTGAAGTCTTAGTCACGAATTCTTTGCCTAGATCAATGTCTAGAAGAGTTTTCCCTAGGTTTTATTCTAGCATTTTTATAGTTTCAGGTCTTACATTCAAGTCTTTAACCCATTGTGAGTTGATTTTTGTATATGGTGAGAAACAGGAGTCCAGTTTCATTCTTCTGCATATGGAAATCTAATTTTCCCAGCTCCATTTATTTAAAAGGATGTTCTTTCAGCAGTTTATGTTCTTATTGACTTTGTCAAATACCAGTTGGCTGTAAGTATGTGGCTTTATTTCTGGGTTCTCTGTTCTGTTCCATTGATCTATGTCTATTTTTATACCAATATAATACTGTTTTGGTTACTATGGCCTTTACTGTAATTTCAAGTCAGGTAGTGTGATGCCTCTAGCTTTGTTCTTTCTGCTAGGAATTGCTTTGGCTATTTGGGCTCTTTTTTGATTCCATATGAACTTTACAATAATTTTTTCTAATCCTTTGAAAAATGATGTTGGTATTTTGATAGGGATTGCACTGAACTTGTAAATGCTTTAGGCATTAAGGTTATTTTAATGATATTAATTCTTCTAATCCATGAGCATGGGATGTTTATCCATTTGTTTGTCTCACCTATAATTTATTTCATCAGTGTTTTGTAGTTTTCCTTGTAGAGACCTTTCATCTCTTTAGTTAAATTTATTCCTAAGTATTTTTTTATAGCTATTGTAAAAATTACCTTCTTGACTTGGTTCTTTGCTAGATTATTATTGGTATACAGAAATGCTACTAATTTCTGTATGTTATTTTATATCCTGAAAATTTACTGAATTCATATATAAAATCTAAGAGTTTTCTTATGGTGTCTATAGGGTTTTATAGATATAAGATCATATCATCAGCAAACAGGGATAATTTGACCCTCTTTTTCCAATTTGGATGCCTTTTATTTTTTTCTCTTCCCTCATTATTCTGGCAAAGACTTCCAGTAACATGTTGAGTAACATTGGTGAAAGTTGGCATCCTTGCCTTTTTCCAGTTCTTAGAGGGAACTCGTTCAACATTTCCCTGTTATGTATGATGTTGATAGTGAGTTTGTCATATATGGCCTTTATTATTTTGAGGTATGTTCCTTCAATGCCCAGTTTGTTGAGGATTTTTATAATGAAGGAATGCTGAAGTCTATTGATTGTTTTTCTGCATCTTTGAGATGATCATATGGGTGGAGTTTTTTTAGTTCTGTTTATGTGATGCATCACATTTATTGATTTGCATATGTTGAACCATCCTTGGATTATTTGTATAAAACCCACTTGATTATTGTCTAGTATCTTTCTGATGTGCTGTTGGACTTAATTTGCTAGAATTTTCTGCAGGATTTTTGTGTCTCTGTTTAGCAGGGATATTGGTGTATAGTTTTCTTTTTTTCTTCTTTGGTGCATCCTTGTCTGGTTTGGGTATCAGAATGATACTGCCCTCATGGAATTAGTTAGTGAGAATTCTCTCTTCCTCAATTTTTTGAAAGAGTTTCAGGAGGATTGGAATTAGTATTTCTTTATATTTTTTGTATAATTGGGCTGTGAATTCATCTGGTCTTGGGCTTTTTTTTTTTTTTTTTGGTTGGGAGATTTTTTTAATACTTGCTACTTGCTATTGGTCTGTTCAGGAGTTCTTTCTTCCTGGTTCAATCTTGGGAGTTCGTATGTTTCCAGGAATTCATCCATTTCTTCTAGGTTTTCTAGTTTGTGAGCATATAGTTTTACACAATAGTCTCTGATGATCTTTTGTATTTCTGTAGTATCAGTTGTAATGTCCCTCTTTTCATTACTGAATCTGTTTATTTGGATCTACTCTCTTCTCTTCTTGGATAATCTAGGTAGTGGTTTATCAATTTTGTTTGTCTTTTCAAAGAACCAACCTTTTGCTTCATTGATCCTTTGTATTGGTTTGTTGGACTCTATTTCATTTAGTTCTCCTCTGATTTGTTATTTTAGGCTGATTCTGGGTTTCCTTTGTTGTTGTTTTTTTCCCACTTCCTTGAAGTGCAATGTTGTTAATTTGTGATAATTCTACTTTTTTATGTAGGCATTTAATGCTATAAATTTCCCTCTTATTAATGGTCTTACTGTGATCTACAGGTGTAGATATGTTGTGGTTCATTCATTTTTAATTTTTTTTAATTTCTTCATTAACCCAGTGATAATTCAATAGCATGTTTTTTAATTTCCATATATTTGCATAGTTTCTGAAGTTGCTCTTCATATTGATTTCTAGCATTATTTCACTGGTCTGAGAAGATATTTGAAATAATTTTGATTTTTAAAAATTCATTAAGACATGTTTTGTGTTATAATATGTGATCTGCCTTGCAAAATATTTCCGGTGTGCTGGTGGGAAGACTGTGTATTTTGTAGTATTTGGGTGGAATGTTTTCTAAATGTCTGTTAAGTCCATTTGGTCTACAATCCAATTTAAGTGAAATTTTTTTTGTTGATTTTCTGTCTTGATAACCTATCTAGTGTTGTGAATGGGGTGTTGAAGTCGCCCACTGTTGTTGTGTTGCTGGCTATCTCTTTCTTTATGGGATATATAGCATTGAAATATTTTCACCCATTCTATAGGCTATCTATTTGCTCTATTGATTGTGTCCTTGCATGTGCAGAACCTTTTTAATTTTATCAGGTCCAATTTATTTATTTTTCAAATTTAATGTAATGCTTTATTTTTTTATATCATGCTGTCTAGTAAATGCTATCTTGATACTATTAATATTTTAGACTTTTTTTCAGAAGTCTAGTGTTCCATGATCCTATAGCTTCTAATGTTCACATGCTAAAAGATCTGAAATATTCCCAGCACAAAGAAATGATTAATGTTTGAGGTGATGGATATCCTAATTACCCTGATTTGATCAATACACATTGTATGCATGTATCAAAATATAACATATGTTCTATAAATATGTACAATTATATATCAATAAAATAAATTAGAAAATAAAGGAAGAGTATGATAACAACAGAAAAGATGTCCTACAAAAGTTCTTTAGCCTTTATTAGTTAGTTATTACTTGTGGGATTTTATTTTTAAGTTGGAATTCTGTAATTTTGCAGGATATGCTGAGGTTTTCCTGTTTTTATTTTGTTTTGTTTTGTTTTTCCCAACACTTCAACCACTCCTTCATAAACCACTAGCTGAAGTTATTATTCAGTTTAGGGAACTTTTCTTACTAAAGCATAGCCTGAGACACAGATTTGGGTACACATGATATATTGAAAGAGTGTTCTTCAAGACAAAGTCTGAGGGCTGAGAGAACCAGACAGGAAGGAGATGTTACCTAAAAAGGCAGGAAAAGTCTAGCCTTGGCCTGAACCACAGGGGATTCTGGAGTGGTAATTACATATCAGGTTTGTACCATCAAGCCAAAAGTTATAAAACATGATGTGTAAGAGCAACATATTTTCTGTAACAAATATGTATTTTTAAATGAGAAAAAGTAACTACATATTTTATTATAATATGATAAACTATGGTTTTATAAATATAGTTATTGTGCATTTTAATATTTTCTAACCCTGGAGAAATTAATTCTCTGTTTATTCCAAAAAAAAAAGAGATAGTAGCTGAATGGATTAAAAAACAAGACCCACCTATGTTGTCTGCAAGAAACACACTGCACCTATAAAGGCACATAAAGACTAAAAATAAAAGGATGGAAAAAGATATTCCATGCAAGTGGAAACCAAAAAAGAGCAAGATTACCTATACTTCTACCAGATAAAATAAATCTCAAGACAAAAAATTCAAAAAGAGACAAAGAAAGTCATTATGTAATGACAAACTGGTAAATTCAGCAGGAGACTATAACAATTCTAAGTATATATGCACTTAACACTGGAGCACCAAGACATATACAGCAAATATTATGAGAGCTAAAGAGAGAGATAGACGCCAATATAATAATTATTGTAGATCTCTACGCTTCACTTTCAGCATTGGACATATCGTCCAGATTGAAAATTAACAATGAAATGTTGGACTTAATCTATACTACAGAACCAATGGACGTAATAGATATTTACAGAACATTTTATCCAATAGCTGCAGAATACACATTTTTCTCCTAAGTGCATGGATCATTCTCCAGAATAGACCATACTCTATTAATAAAACTCATCTTAAAAATTCAAAAAGCTGAAATCATATCAAATATTTTCTCTGTCCACAATGGAATAAAACTAGAAATCAATAACAAGAGGAATATTGGAAAATACATAAACGCATGGAAATTAAATAATGTGCTCCTGAGTGAAGCATATTATTTGGGCTTGTGAAGAAGGAAATTTAGAGGAAGGAAATAACAGAGGACGTAAAGAGGTGGAAGACCATACCATGCTCGTGGGTTGGCAGAATCAATATTGTTAAAATGTCTATACTACCCAAAGTGATCTACAGATTCAATGCAATCCCTACTAAAATACCACCACCATTTTTCACAGACATAGAAAAAATAATTTTAGGCTTCGTATGGAACCAGAGAAGACCCCGTATAGCAAAAGTAACCCTATGCAATAAAAACAAGATGGGAGGCACCAATTTATCAGACTCCAAACTATACTACAAGGCTAGAATAATTAAAATATCTTGTGACTGGCACAAGAACAGGGACATTGACCAGTGAACAGAACAGAGAACCCAGATATAAAACCATCCTCATATAGCCATCTAATCTTTGACAAAGCAGACAAAAACATACACTGGGGAAAAGAATCCTTATTCAATAAATGGTTCTGGGAAAACTGGATAGCCACATGTAGAAGACTGAAACAGGATCCACACCTTCACCTCTCACAAAAATCAACTAACGCTGGGTAATAGACTTAAACCTAAGGTGTGAAACTATTAGAATTCTAGAGGAAAACATTGGAAATACTCTTCTAGACATTGGCTTAGGCAAAGAATTTATGAAGAAGACCCCAAAGGCAATCACAACAGCAACAAAAATAAATAAATGGGACATGATCAAATTAAAAAGCTTCTGCACAGCCAAAGAAACTGTCACGAGAGCAAACAGACAACCTACAGAATGGGAGAAAATTTTTGCAAGCTACACATCCAATAAAGGGCTGATAACTAGAATCTATTTAGAACTCAGGAAAATCAGCAAGATAAAATCAAAAAGTGGGCAAAGGACATGAACAGAAACTTTCCAAAAGAAGACAGAATAATGGCCAAGAAACATGAAAAAATGCTCAACATCTCTAATCATCAGAGAAATGCAAATCAAAACCACAATGAGATATCACTTATCTCTAGTGAGAATGGCCTTTATTAACAAGTCCCAAAACAACAAATGTTGGCATGGATGCGGAGAGATAGGAACACTCCTACATTGCTAGTGGGACCGCACACTATTTCAATCTCTGTGGAAAGCAATATGGAGATACCTTAAAGCAATACAAGTAGATCTACCATTTGATCCAGCAATCCCATTACTGGGCATCTACCCAAAAGAACAAAAGACACTCTATAAAAAAGATACCTGTACTCAAATGTTTATAGCAGCACAATTCATAATTGCAAAGATGTGGAAACAACCCAAATGCCCATCAATACAGAAGTGGATTAATAAAATGTGGTATATGTATACCACAGAGTACTATTCAGCTATAGGAAACAATGGTGATATAGCACCTCTTGTATTATCTTGGATAGAGCTGGAACCCATTCTACTAAGTGAAGTATCCCAAGAATGGAAAAATAAGTACCACATGTACTCACCAGCAAATTGGTTTCACTGATCAACACCTAAGTGCGCATATAGGAATAACATTTATCGGGTATCGGGTGGGTAGGAAGGGATGGGTATATACATACATAATGAGTGAGATGTGCACCATCTGGGGGATGGACACGCTTGAAGCTCTGACCCGAGGTGGGAGGGGGGCCAAGGGCAATATATGTAACCTTAACATTTATACCCCCATAATATGCTGAAATAAAAAAAAAATATGGTACATATACACAATAGGATGTTATATAACCACACAAAAAAGAATTAGATCCTGTCATCTGCATCAATATGGATGGAACTGGAGAAAATTATGTCATGTGGAATAAGCCAAGCACAGAAAGACAAATCTCCCATCTTCCCACTCATATGTGGGAGTTAAATATTAAAACAATTGACCTGATTGAGACAGACAATAGAATGATTGTTACCTGTGGCTAGGAAACATAGTGGGGGGGGAGATAAAGCAGGGATGGTTAGTGGGATGGTATAGTTAGATGGTTAGATAGAATGAACAATATTTGATAGCATAACAAAGTGACTATAATCAACAATAAGTTAGGGTATACATTAAAATAACTAAAAGAGTGGAACTGGAACATTCCTAACACAAAGAAATGATAAATGCTTGAGATGATGGATACCCCAATTACTCTGATTTGATTAATACATATTGTATGCCTGTATCAAAACATCACATGTACCCTATAAATATATAACTATTGTGTACCTGTAATAATTTAAAATAATAATTTTTTTAAAAAAACATCACCTGTATGTATTAAATATATACAATTTTATTTATCAATTATACCTCAATGTTTTAAAAGCTCTTGAGAAAAAAATAAGTATACCTCAATAACTTGAAAAAATTGAAGGAATTTGTAGCCAGCAGACCTGCCTTGAATAAATTCTAAGTGATAAAGATCAGAAACTTGGATCTCCATGAAGAAAGAAAAGACAATGAAGAAGAAATAAGCGAAGGTAAAATAAAAGCATTTAGTTTTCGTATTCTTAATTGATCTAGCAGATAACAGCTTCTTTAAAATAATAAAAGCAACAATGTATTCAATTATGTATGTTTGTATGTGCTTTCATATAAGAAAAATGAATGACAGCAATGATACAAGTGATGAGAAGGAGAAATTAGGATTATTTTCTTATTAAAATGTACTTGCTCTACCATAGTGTTATTTTTAAACAGACTCATATTAGTTGTAAATGTATATTACAAACTCCAGGACAACCACTTAAAAAAGTGGAAAAAAAAAAAGAACTATATCTAACATGCTAAGGGAGGGGAGAAAATGGAATCACAAAAAAAAAATGCTTAATTAAAACCATAAAAGGCAGAAAAACAGTGGAAGGCAATAATAGGAACAAAGAAAAAAGGGCCACAAATAGAAAACAGTAGCAAATATAGTAAATATTAAACCAACTGTATCAATAATTACCTTAAACATCAATGGTCTAAAGCACCAAATAAAAGACAGATATTATCAGAGTAAATAAAAAAACAAGACCCAACTATGTGTTGTCTACAAAAAAATCCTGCTTTAAATATAAAGACACATATAATTTAAAAGTTAGTGGATAGTGGCCAGGCGTGGTGGCTCACGCCTGTAATCCTTGCACTCTGGGAGGCCGAGGCGGGTGGATTGCTCGAGGTCAGGAGTTCGAAACCAGCCTGAGCAAGAGCGACACCCCGTCTCTACTAAAAATAGAAAGAAATTAATTGGCCAACTAAAAATATAAACAAAAAAAAAATTAGCCGGGCATGGTGGCGCATGCCTGTAGTCCCAGCTACTCAGGAGGCTGAGGCAGGAAGATTGCTTGAGCCCAGGAGTTTGAGGTTGCTGTGAGCTAGGCTGACACCATGGCACTCAATCTAGCCTGGGCAACAAAGCAAGACTCTGTCTCAAAAATAAAATAAAATAAAATAAAAGTTAGTGGATAGAGAAAGATATACCATGCTAACACTAATCAAAAGAAAGCAGTGGTAGCTATTAATATATTAATTTCAGAGATGGAAAACTTCAGACCATGAAAAGTTAGCAGGGATAAGACGGGCATTACATAATGATAAAGGTGTCAATTCTCCAAGAAGACATAAAAATTCTTAACATGTATGCACCTAAATAGGAGTATCAAAATACATAAGGCAGAAACTGATAAAACTGTAAGGAGAAATAGATGAATTCACTATTATATTTTCAGATCTCAACATCCCTCTATTAAGAATGGACAGATCAAGCAGGCAGAAAAATCAGTAAGGACATACTTGAGCTCAACAATACCAACATTCAGATGGATATAATGGACACGTATATACTACTTCATCCAACAACAGCAGAATACACATTCTTCCCAAGTCATATAGAACATTCATTAAGATAGACTACATTCTGGGACATAAAACACACATTAACAAATTTAAAAATAAAAATCATACAATGCCTGCTCTCAGACAACAATGGAATTTAAATAGAATTCAATAACAGAAAGATAGCTAAAAACTCCCAAAATACATGAAATTTAAACATAATTCTAAATAATGTATGGGTGAGTAATTGAAGAAATCTCAAGAGAAATTTTAATATACTTTGAACTAAATGAAAGTGAAAAGAAAACGTATCCAAATTTGTGTGATACAGCAAAAGCAGAGCATAGAGAAAAATTTATAATATTGAATGACTATATTAGAAAAGAAGAAACAGTTAAAATCAATCACCTCATCTTCCACCTTAGGAAACTAGAAAAAGAACAGTAAATTAAATCCAAAGTGAGCAGAAGAAAATATATAACAAAATTAGACCAGAAATCAATGAAATTAAAAATAAGAAATAAACAGAGAAAATCAATCAGACCAAAAACTGGTTGTTTAAAAGGATCAAAAAAATTTATAAGCCTTTGAACAGACTAACTCAGAAAAGAAATGAATTCTATTAACATTTTTAAAAGAATTAATACCATTCCTTCTCAAGCTCTTCAAAAAAATTGAAGAGGAGAGTACACTTTCAAACTCATTTTATAAGGGTAGCCATTTTACCCTGATACTAAAGCCAGACAAGCACACTACAAAAAAGTAAAATTATAGGCCAATATTCCTGATCGACATAGATGCAAAAATCCTCAACAAAATACTACCAAACTGAATTTAACAGCACATTAAAATGATCATTCACCACGATCAAGCAGGACTTATCCCTGGGATTCAAAAATGCTTTAACATATGCAAATTAATAAATGTGATACACCACATTAACAGAATGAAGGATAAAAATCATATGACTATCTCAATAGAGCAGAAAAAGCATTTGACAAAATTCAACTTTCATGATAAAAATTCCCAACAAACTAGGCATAGAAAGAATGTATCTATATACAGTAAAGACCAAACCTGCAGCTAACATCATACTCAATGGTGAAAACCTGATAGCTGTTCCTCCGAGATCTGGAAAAGAGGCAAGGGTACCCACTCTAACCACTTCCATGCAACATAGTACTAGAAGTCAGAGAGAGAGAGAGAGAGGGAGGGAGAGAGGGGGGAGGAAGAGGGAGAGAGAGAGAGGGAAGGAAGGAGGGAGGGAGGGAAGGAAGGAAGGAAGGAAGAATCCAAATTGGAAAGGAAGAAGTAAAATTGTCTGTTTGCAGATGACATGATCATATATACAGAAAATCCTAAAAATCACACCAAAAATCTGTTAAAACTGATAAACTAATTCAGTAAAGTTGTAGGGTACAAAATCAACATAAAAAAATGAGTAGCGGCAGGGCGCGGTGGCTCACACCTGTAATCCTAGCTCTCTGGGAGGCTGAGGTGGGCGGATCGTTTGAGCTCAGGAGTTCAAAACCAACCTGAGCAAGAGCGAGACCCCCGTCTCTACTATAAATAGAAACAAATTAATTGGCCAACTAATACATATAGAAAAAATTAGCCGGGCATGGTGGTGCATGCCTGTAGTCCCAGCTACTCAGGAGGCTGAGGCGGCAGGATTGCTTGAGCCCAGGAGTTTGAGGTTGCTGTGAGTGAGGCTGATGCCACAGCACTCACTCTAGCCTGGGCAACAAAGTAAGACTCTGTCTCAACAAAAAAAAAAAAAAAAAAAATGAGTAGCATTTCTATATGCCAACAGCAAACTATCTGAAAAGGAAATTAAGAAAAGAATTCCACTTACAATAGCATCAAAAGAATCAAGTAAAACAATAATAAAAGAAACTTGACATGACACAAATAAATGGAAAGATATCCCATGTTCATGTATTGGAAGAATTAATATTGTTAAAATGTCTACATCACTGAAAGCAATCTACAGATTCAATGAAATCTCTACCAAAATTCCAATGACATATTTTGCAGGAATAGAAAAAACACTTCTAAAATTCATATGGAACCACAAAAGACCCCCAAATAGCTAAAGGAGTCTTGAGCAAGAAGAACATAGGAAGCATAGCACCTTTTAACTTCAAATAATATTACAAAGCTATGGTAATCAAAACGATATCATACTAGCCTAAAAGCAGACATATAAAACAGTAGAACAGAATAGAGAGTCTAGAAATAACCACACATCTTACATTCAAGTGATGCCACAAGGGATTCAAGAACACACAAGGAAAGGATGGTTTCTTCAATAAGTGATGTGATCTACCCAAAAGATCAAATGACACTCTACAAAAAAGACCAATGCACTCGAATGTTTATAGCAGCACAATTCACAATTGCAAAGTTGTGGAAACAACCCAAGTGCCCATCGTTACATGAGTGGATTAATAAAATGTGGTATATGTATACCATGGAGTACTATTCAGCTTTAAGAAACAATGGTGGCCAGGCGCGGTGGCTCAAGCCTGTAACCCTAGCTCTCTGGGAGGCCGAGGTGGGCGGATCCTTTGAGCTCAGGAGTTCCAGACCAGCCTGAGCAAGAGCGAGACCCCATCTCTACTATAAATAGAAAGAAATTAATTGGCCAACTAATATATATAGAAAAAAATTAGCCGGGCATGGTGGCACATGCCTGTAGTCCCAGCTACTGGGGAGGCTGAGGCAGCAGGATTGCTTGAGCCCAGGAGTTTGAGGTTGCTGTGAGCTAGGCTGACGCCACGGCACTCACTCTAGCCTGGGCAATAAAGTGAGATTCTGTCTCAAAAAAAAAAAAAAAAAGAAACAATGGTGATATAGCACCTCTTGTATTTTCCTGGATAGAGCTGCAACCCATTAAACTAAGTGAAGTATCCCAAGAATGGAAAAATAAGCACCACATGTACTCACCAGCAAATTGGTATTAATGGATCAACACCTAAGTGGACATATAGGAATAACATTTACTGGGTGTCGGGCAGGTGGGAGGGGGAGGAGGGGATGGGTATATACATACATATGAGTGAGATGTGCACCGTCTGGGGGATGGTCACGCTTGAAGCTCTGACTCGAGTGGGGGGCATGGGCAATATACGTAACCCTAACATTTGTACCCCCATAATATACTGAAATAAAAATAAATAAAAATAAATAAATAAAATACCCTCTAGCAAAAAAAAATAAAAATAAGTTGTGTGAAAAGTAGACATTAACATGCAAAAATATTAAATTGGATCCTTATTTTACACCATACACAAAAATCAATTCAAAATGGACTTAAGATTTGAACTTAAAACCTGAAAGAATAAAACTAATAGAAGAAAACAGGAGGAAAGCTCCATGACACTGGTCTTGGCAATGATTTTTGGATATGACATCAAAGGCACAGCAGGCAACAAAAGCAAAAATAGACAAGTGGGACTATATCAAACTAAAAGGTTTTTTCACAGCAAAGTGAACTATCAACAAAATGAAAAGGGAACCTATGGAATGGGAGAAAATATTTGCAAAGCATATATCCGATAATGTGTTACTATACAAAACATATAAGGAACTCATACAACTCAACAGCAAAAATAAAAAAAAAAACTAATAACTCAGTTAAAAAATGGGCTGAATACTTGAACAGACATTTTTCAAAAGATATATGAAAAAGTGCTCAACATCACTAATCAAGGCCGGCGCGGTGGCTCACACCTGTAATCCTAGCACTCTGGGAGGCCGCGGTAGGTAGATTGCTCAAGGTCAGGAGTTCGATCCTTCCTCATGTTTATTTCTGGTCTGAACTTTTCCAGATAACTTCTTCATAATCCTTTCTAGGTGCTTCCTAAGCAGAGGACAAGCCCAGGAGGAGTTCGAAACCAGCCTGAGCAAGAGTGAGACCCCGTCTCTACCATAAATAGAAAGAAATTAATTGGCCAACTGATATATATAGAAAAAATTAGCTGGGCATGGTGGCACATGCCTGTAGTCCCAGCTACTCGGGAGGCTGAGGCAGGAGGATTGCTTGAGCCCAGGAGTTTGAGGTTGCTGTGAGCTAGGCTGATGCCGCGGCACTCACTTTAGCCTGGGCAAACAAAGCGAGACTCTGTCTCAAAAAAAAAAAAATCACTAATAATCAAGGAAATGCAAATCAAAATCACAATGAGATACCACGTCATACTCGTTAAGATGGGTATTATCAAAAGTCAAAAGATAACAAGTGTTTTAAAGGATGTGGAGAAAAGGAAACCTTACACATTGTTTATGGGAATGAAAATTGGTACAGTCATTATGGCAAACAATATGGGGATTCCTCAAAACATTAAAAACATAACTATATGATCCAACAATCCCACTTCTGGGTATATATCCAAAGAAAATAAAATCACTATCTTGAAGAGACATCTGCACTCCCATTATCATTGCAAAATTATTCATGATAGCCAAGATATATTAATAGAAACAACCTAAGTTTCCACTGACAGATGAATCAATAAAGAAAATGTGATGCATGTGCACGCCCACACACACACACACACACACACACAGAGGAATATTATTCAGCCTTTAAAAAGAAGAAAATGCTATCATTTGTGACAACATGGATGAACCTGGAGGACCTTATGCTAAGTGAAAAAAGCCAGGTACAGAAAGACCAATACTGCATGATCTCACTTACATGTGGAGTCTAAAAAAGTCAAACTCATAGAAGCAGAGAGTAGAATGGTGGATAATAGAGGTCAGGGAGTATGGGAATGGGGATTGTTGGTGAAAGGCTACAAACTTTCAGTTATAATATGAATAAGTTCTGGGGATCTAATGTACAGCATTGTGACTACAGTTAATAATTACTTCTTGTATATTTGAAGTTTGCTAGAGAGTAGATCTTAAGTGTTCTCATCACACACACATGAAGGTAACTACATGAAGCGATGGATATGTTAAATTAGCTTGATTGTAATAATCATTTCACAATATGTATGTATATCAAAATATCATTGTACATCTTAAATATATACAATTTTATTTGTCAATTATAACTCAATAAAGCTGGAAAAAATAAAATACTATTTCTCCCTAGTAAAAAAAATCAAAGTAGTCCCAAAATAAGTAAATAATTTCAATATGTAATTTTCATATTGTAAACTGCTTATCATTGAGTTATAAATATTTTTAAACATGACTTTAACAATATGAAGTACTTTAAAAGCAACCTTTATTACATGAATTCAATGAGATCCCTGCATTTCATTTACTGCCACTAATTAATATTTTGTCCCAAGTCTGTTGAAAGGAGCCTCCCTCAGATTTCTTCTAACACGTCCTTTCCAGTGGGCTTTGTTTTTTCAGTGACCACAGCTGCAATGAGAATCTTTGAAATAAGTTGTCGAAAACACAAAATAACATATATTTTATTTGCTTTTTCTGTTGCACATTTCTCCCAATAATTATTTTAACTTGGTCTCCATTTTGTGACTTGATAGGTAATTTAAGGGAGTTCTTTAGAATTTAAGCCCCATTTATAACACAATTCTTATGGGTAATGTCACTGTTTGTAAAACTGTTTTGAATAAGGCTCACATTTCCAAGAGCCCAACCCAAGACCTATTAAAGGGAGGTGTGTGCATCTATTTGTAGGATGTGACTATTTGCTAGGATAGAGTACTGCCGGCTTGTACCAGTTCTTGGCTATTGAGTTACTCATGCCCAATTTGGCCACTGATCTTTGCCAAGGGTATTTTCAATATACAATCTCCACATTCCACTTTTCCAAATTCTCTCAGTTTTCATGATTGTCCAGAGCTAGACTACATTCCTTCACTGGGAAATCCCTGAGTTGTTTGTAATTTCCCTGGCAAATAAGCTATCTCTCTCTATGCACTTTCAAATGTCCACAAAGAAACCTTGTCTAAGGTCCCATATAACATACCCTCAGTGACAAAAACAGCTTATGAGGAGCCCCTGAAAAGACTCTCTTGCTTGATCTTACTATTTCTTCGGTCATTTGGAGACTATCATGTAGGAGATCATGAAAAGGATAGAAATGGTCCCTGACCCTCAAAATACCTCTCCATTCTTTCAACTGTGGCAGCCCTCCTCAATGCTAGAACCTCTTCTAAACTGGGCAAACTACAGTGCTGCAAACTGAAATTCAGACTTCTTTCACCTTCACTTTGAATGTGTGGGTGATGGAAAGCACAGGATTAAAAGTCTGGGGACTAGTCTTGCCACTAAAGACCAAGCCCTTTCACCTCACTGGGCTTCACTTTCCCCTTCAATGGGATGTTTAGATAGCCTTTGGTTCAATGTTTCACACATTCAATCCCACGAGTAAATTACAAGTACATCTGTCAATATTCTTCATTTCGTTTTTGAATTATTCTTTTGCTCAGTTGCTTCCAGACCCTCCTTGTTTTTCTTTGGGATCATATGGGTTGGCTCCTACAGCAGCCTCAGTCTTGGGGTTGTTTGCCCTGACTTCCTTATTTCCTCGCCCTTCCCAATTCCCACAGTTCCAGCCCCTCGCTCTGTGAATTCACTTTGTCCTTGGCTCTGCCTGCTGTCTCTCTTTGCACTGCTCTTACCTTGGTCAGTTTGGGACGGGCAGTACTCACTCCATTCTCCAGAGCTGCTCCTGCTTGACTGGTCTTCGGACCTCACTGCCCCCCGACCCCCAGATACCCTCCAGCCCCCAGAGGCTGCAGTCGGTTTAGGCAGTTGAGAATGCATGTCATCTTCCCTAAAGCCATCCCTTCACTCTCTTATGCCAGCAACAGTAGGTGTGCAATAAAGGCAGCTGAATTCAACTGAATTGACTAAACTCCCCTCTGAGAATCGCTATTCCCCAAACTCAGTTCCTGGCACTTATCTCCTGTCAAACATTAGCGTCTCTACAGTCCCTAAGGGCAGTTTGTTTAGTTTAGCCCCAGCCAGGCTGGGGAGACTCTCAAATCCATTTATTGGAGAGGATGGGGGTTGGCAGAGAAGACAGAGCTGGGCCACGCCGCTCATTGTTAGTTATAGAATTTTTTAAGTGCCCCTACCCTTTCACCTCGCAAATCCTTTTGTTTATCGAACACTTGTGCCCAATCCTATGATTCAGCAATTTCCTCTTCTGGACCCTTGCACTTTGGGGCCCTAGCTGTCGCAGGCCCTTACAAAACAGAATCCACACAATGAACTGGTCAAGAAGATAGGTTAGCAAATTGGGAGCGCTAATCTCAAGAGAAGGGAAGAAAAGGTTGGCCGGTCCCACGATTGTGCAAAGGAGTGAATAGGCTTGAACACAATGAGGTAAAGGCCCTCCTGTCAAAGAACTTCAGAGCGGTAGCTCTCCATTCCCGGGCCTGGGAAGGCACACACTGAGTCAATGTCCTTTGATATCCCTCCGCGAGTTCTTCCCCTTTTCATTCTTTTCTTTGTTTCTTTTTATTTCTGCATATTATGGGGATACGATTGTTTAGGTTAAGTGTGTTGCCTTCTCCTCCTCCCCAGTCAGAGCTTCAAGCTCGCCCATCCCCCAGATGGTGCGCATCGCGCTCATTATGTATGTAAATACCCATCCCCTCCTCCCCCTCCCACCTGGCAGACACCTGGTAAATGTTATTGCTATATGTGCATTTGGGTGTTGATCAATTAATACCAATTTGCTGGTGAGTACATGTGGTGCTTGTTTTTCCATTCTTGGGATACTTCACTTAGTAGAATGGGTTGCAGCTCTATCCAGGAAAATACAAAAGGTGCTATATCACCTTCCCCTTTTCAGAGAGCAATTGCTGCAGCGGCTGGCAGCTGTGCTAGACAGATCTGGAGAGGACTGAGGACCGCCTGCCGCATCCCAGTAGGCTCAGAACCATCTAGATTTGGGAATCTGAACCACTAAATGCCTTGACCACGAGAAAGAGGGCCACTCCATGGTCACTCGTGAGTTCTTGCCTTGCTAAGAGGACTAGAGAAAAATGCCAAACGGCTGCAGACGGGCCTGCAGAAAAACTTCGGTCCTTCCCTGGGAGGCAATGTTTTTCAAGGGGCCCCTGCCATCGGGCCTGGCACCCATGGACTTTACCCTGCCCAGCGCTCAGAAGCAGAGACTTGTGATGTGGGGGTCGTCCTCTAGCCATTGTTGACTCCAGACATTGAGGTCTAGGAGCCGCTCAGTCCACCACCCCCCCTTCTTCCCAAGGTAACTTGTGTACACACTAAGGACTGAAATCTGATCTTTTCTTTTGCTCAAAATTCCTTCCTAAGGTGGCCGGATGAGTCAGTTTCACAAATGATTAAATCCCACTGGGCAGGTTTTGTTAACCAAATACATCATGGTTTACTTCCCAACCTGATTCCCCGCATAGCATTAGCATCACCTAAAAGATACCAAGCCCCCCATCTTAACTCAAGCATCCTAGCTGATCCTTATTTTAACCTGAAAGATTCTCTTGTCTGGACCTCCTACAGTGCTCACACCTGTATCTTAAATTAAGCATTTCCTTTCTGGTCTTTTAGATAAAGCCTAACTCAGCCAATTGTCAGTCAAAGAATGTTTAAACCCACCTATAACCTGTAAGCCCCCCAACCCCCACCCCCATTAGAGATGTCCCATCTTTTTGGGCTAAATCAATGTATGCCTTCCACGTATTGACTTATGACTTTATCTATAACCCCTGTCTCTTTGAAATGTATGAAACCAAACTGTAACCCAACCACATGGAGTCCACTTGCTCCAGGCCATGGTCCTCAAATTTGGCTCAGAATAAAGCGCTTTCAAATACTGCAGAGTTTGGATTTTTCCGTCCACAACATCATAGAGGTGACTTCCAGGGGTTGCGAAGACACTTAAGTTCTTGAAGCACAGAAACAACCCCGACTTGGGGGACCGGGAAAATGGGGGAAAATTGGGTCTCTGTCAGCACCCCATAAGGCAAAGCAGCCAAAGAGCCACGACCAGCCTCTCCTCCCTCTTCCCCTGACCTGGTGGCCTGTTTAGTCAGTCAGTACCCGACAAGGCAGCGGGCCTGTGACTCCACAGAGGCGACGGCGGGGGGCGCAGGCTCGCCGCCACTCTTGTTTTTCTTTTCCTGTCATTTTTTTTTTTTTTCTTTCTTTCCCCTCCCCTCCCCGTCCCGGGCTCTGAACAGCTGCTGCTGTAGCTCCTAACTTTGTGCCTTTCTTCTGCCGGGCCGTTGGCCTGTTTAGAGACGCATGCGGGTGGCCCCGCCAAGGGAGCGTGAGCGGTCTCTGAGGGGACTTCTGCACCGGGAGGGGACACGAATGATGCGGTGACGGGATGGAACGCGCCGAGTAGCACGCGGCGAGGGGGGAGGGTCGAGGGGGAGGGTCGAGGGGATGAGGGGAGACTGGGGACTGGGGGACGGGGGGACGGGGGGCGGGGCCACCGGGCTGAGGGCTGAGATCGCCTGTTGCTGGGATGCTGATGGATAGGGTTACACGGCTGCTGGGGCCAGCTCGAGGAGGTGAGGAGATATTTTTGGAGGAAAGAGTTTCCGAGTTTGGGGTGGAGGGGGAGGGCAAGGGGGACACTAAGGGCTCCTTTTACGTCTAGATTCTCATTTACGTTGGGACCTGTATAAAAGGCGCGCTCCCCCGCCAGCCGTTGGGTGCCGCGTGGAGGGACCTTCTTTCCACTGTCCCCAGTGCCGCGTGTCCGCCGCTCGGGCCACGTAGGTCCCGCCGCTACTCCCTTTCTTCACTTAGCTTCTCTTCTCTGCTAGTCTTTGTATTTGGTGACTGCTTTTCCAGCCCCGTCTTTTCTCTTTCTTAATCCCGGATGGGTCACTGTTGCTTGGTCTCTTTTCCTATCTGAGACGCACTCTCCCGATTGGGAAATACTTGAAGAGTGACTTACTTTTGGAGAATCATCTTTGTGTCTTTTATGTTCCTTGACTTTGCAACAACTATAATTTTCTGTGCACTTAGTTATAGAGTCTGGAGCTCCTAGGGTCGGACGACGGTTTGCGGAAAGTCTTGTCTGTTTCTGTCCACTGGTGATTTTAATCTTGCTTTTTTTTTTTTTTTTTTTTTTTCCTTTTCCATAGGCTTGACTGGTAAGTGAACCAGGTGCTTATTTTATTGAAGGGAAAAATTTAGATTCCTTTAAGATTGTACACAAGAGCGTTGCCCAGCGCTGGGTATCTTTTAGTTAACCACTTAAGGGATCAGTATTTGTGGCTTAGTGTGGAGAGGTCGATTTGTTTGGAAATTGTTGACTTTTTTTTTTCTTTATCTTTGCATCGCGCCTTGAAGGTACCCGTTATCATTTCTGTGATAGTTGGACTTTTCTAAAGCTAAAAAGAAAACTAACTGGTAATGTCCTCGCTTTTTTCAACCTCTATGGTATTATTAAGACTTACTTGAATGAATGCCTTGTGAAACCCTTTGAATCAAGTTGTCTGACCTTTCTCAATAGTATAGTTGCAAGTTTTTCTTTCCCAAATTTGTCCTTGACAATAGAACAAATTGTTTTAAAGTTTTGCTGATGCTGAATTCATTTAAGAAAAGAGTAATTATTTTATCAGTATTCTGACAAATATTCAAAGAAATCTGGGACCTTAAACGTTAATTTCTAACTTACAATACCTTACAAGGAGAAATCGACCTTTTATTCCCTACAACTCTGCAGGCACCAAACCGCCCCCTGCCCTGCACCGCTCTTGCGAATGCCGCCCCTCCTTTGCCATGCCTCTCTCTCTCTTAGAGAAGACTGAAAGCATAATGAATACAAGTGAAACACGATTCTTAAAGTAGTATCTGTGTCATAAAGAGTGAGTAACAGAAATGCTAAGGAGCTTTCATGATTTATTTTTATAGGTGGCCACCACAATGTTTTAATGTACTTTGTTATCTTAAAATTTACAAAGAAGGGAAAATTAATTCTTGGGAACTTTTGCTTATATTTTTCTCCATGAGTGATAATATACATTGTTTTTAATCAAGGACAAAGAAATAAAATGTTCATGGAAGGAGATAATTTATATCCTAAGAATACTTTCAAATAACTCCCATTAACAAAATTTTAAAGTTTTATTATACTGCTTTCCATCTCAAAAATGACTTATGTGAAAAGTTCATATTAATAATTTTCATTCAACACTAAATAGAAACCTGAATGGCAGAATTAGAAAAGCACGAATGTTTTTGTTTGTTTTTGGTAAAATTTTCCACCTGTTTTTGTGTCTCTCCCAGAGCAAGTCTGTGGTAAAATAGTCCAGACCAAGGTGGCTCCTTGCAGCTCATCACTGCTAAGCGCCAGATTTTAGCAGGGAATAAGTACCTTTTATAGTGCTTACTTCCTTTATTAAACCTTTGAAGCACTTAATGTGAAGTTAGTTTCAACTCCCAGTTGAAATTGCTCTGTGCTCTTCATCACAAACCTGACATTCTAGGTCCCCAAATCCAATTTTAAGCGCTAGGCAAAATTCCTTATGCTTTATTCCACTAGAATTTGATTGACCAAAAAAAAAAAAAATTAAATTTCAATGTCCTTTCTACTGTATTTCAACTGTGCTATAAATTGAAAATGCAGTTCATAATGCAATTTTCTTGAAATAATTGAGGAAAAGTAAATTTATAATGATTTGCCACTTAAACTTGCCAGCTTTCAAGATCGCCAAAATCTTAACACAGCAGAGGTTTTTGTGTTTGTGTGTGTGTGCTGGGTTTTGTTTTTATTTGTTTTGCTATGATTTAGAATTTGTTTGTTACCATTAACAATATTTTCAGCTCTAATTGAAAACAAAATTTTTCACCAACTCTCATTTTGTTTTAATTACACTACCTAGTGAACTGAATACACTAAAAGAAAAATGGTAAGTTTAAATTTATCAAATGTACTCACTTTATTTATTGACTTATATTCTGACAGTAAGTAGTTCTTTCTGCTTACACCTTTCAACAATTAAAAATAATTCACCTTGTTAAAATTTAAACTTTTGAAATGACTGATTTATATGATTCTTTACTTAAGATATTCTATTTTGGTCACATTTTTTGATGTTCAGCATAATTTATTTGCAATGATAATTTGCAAACATAAAGTCAGTAGCTTTTCTAAATTAAAGAATAAATGACATTTAAGATCAACATTGTTAATGATAACATCTTATTCTTCTATTACAGAAATGCTATGCTTTTGAACACAGGAAATTAGGGTTTTTTGGAGGTTAAAATAATTTTAGTTAGCAAAAATCGTGCCTCGGATAAACCTCATTAGCTACGGTACTACCACTGTGCAAAGCTTGTTAAAATAATTTTAAATAGTCAGGATTTTATGATACCAGCATAAGGAGTGTGTGTGTGTGTGTATATATATAAATGTAATATAATAGTTTGTAACATCTTCATTCTTTAAAACTATTTCACCAAAAAGTATCATTGATTTCATCAAAGGGCAAAGGGCCACAGCATTCAAATAGGGACTCATGAGTCTGTCTAGGAATGGTAACACATGCAACATATGATCCCATGGACCTCTGCCAGAGCTAAACATAATTTCTTAATTATGATTGACATTTGTAGTTCTTTTTCTCGGAGGCCTTGGTTTAAAAAAAAAAAAACTTGTAACTTAAGTATTTCTTTATGGGGAAACTTTGGAGTTAGAAATGCCATACTAGGTCAGCCCAATGACCATCCATTCCTGTAGTCCATATATTTTGGTGACCCAAAAGACATTTCATGAAGGACATAGCTGCCTTCTTTGACATCAGCCTCAGAAAACTAGATATACATCTCATATATCCTCAGCTTCCATTGGTAACTCAATATTGACTGAACATCTTAGAATTTTCTTTAGCCCCTTCTCAAATCTATTTATATACTATATATTTACATACATATTTTCTATCACAAATTCTACATATTTAATATAATCTCAACTAGGAGTATTACTTGGATGATGTACTCTTATAGGTCTTTATATTTATCTTTAAAACTATTTCTTCAACCTTCAAGCCACCAAGTGGGGAGAGGGGAACAGAGAGGAATCTTGATTCCAGGATTCCAGTATTTGTACATATGCAAATTTTTCCTAGGTTTACCTTCTCATTTCCTCTTCTTACGAAATAACTTGTATTTTAATTTTAAAAGTGAAATAGAGAAATTTGGAAAATAAATAAAAATCATTTTAAAAAATATAAGTCAACTGTAATCCCACCCAACCAGAGATAGCCACTGGTAAAGTCCTAGTATATTTACATCCAATCTATTCTCTGTACATATGTGTATATATGTGCTTAAACATACTAATCATAGTTTTACAGTCATTTTTATCCAACAGTGTATGTTGTGTATTTTCCCGTGTCTTCAGAATCTATTAAGCTCCAGTGGTATTCATTCCTTCTCATTCTTTATCTTTCTATACTAAAATTCAAACTTTTAAAATCAATCTTTAAGTATGCTTGCTTTGTTGAGATTTGGAATTGTTTATATCTCAAATGATGTGTTTTGTCCGCATATTTTACTGAACTTCAATATAGTCTTCCCAAGATTTGTTTGTGTCTCATTTGGTTTAACATTGCCTGATTTGTGAAAGTCCTCTAAAAATATTTAAATTCTGTATGGCATTTTTCAAAATCATACTCAATGTCGTTCAAAATGTATTCTATGAGAAAATAGTAACCAGAAGCCCTATTACTGTTTTGACTTTAAAGTTTTGTTTTCATTCACATAAAGTAATAGCATATTAAGTCTCTAGTTTTTAAAAAATTTCATTCTTTATAATTGCATGTAGCAACTTCAAAATATTTATGATTGTGTGAACATTTTATATTTTACCCTCCTATATTACCTCTTGGGTCCATATTTTTAGGGAAACATCTCAATGATGTATTCTTTATAATTTTCAACCTAATTATGCCTATTATTTTTTTCTAAGAATGTATTTTATCAACTTTCCTACTTCATATCTTTAGAGTTAGAGGATGGCATAATAAAAATAGTCTATTTGTGACATTTTTCTAAGAGACAGTTATTCTTCATTCAAAATTCTAAAAACTTTATAAGTCAAACCATAATCATTCAAATTCAATTTATAATAACTGTTTCTAAAGCTAAGTAGTAATCATAATAGATTATAAATATATATATGTATGTGTATATACACATATACACATGTGCCTGTGAGTATATATCTGACCTGTTTCTGGTGGCTGTGATATTTGTATAATAATAACTTTATGTTCTCAGAGGTCGTTATTTAAAGGGGGGTACCACTACTGAAGAAGGAAAATGGTTATTAATAAGCCTCCAATATCATGAAAGGAATTTTTAAAGTTATAAGACTGTAGTAATTGCTTTGTTTGATACCACAAGAGTGTTGAAACTATGGAGAATTCTCATTCCCATTCCCTGGCTTCAGTATGTAAAAGATTATTCTGTTGGCCGGGCACAGTGGCTCACGCCTGTAATCCTAGCACTCTGGGAGGCCAAGGCGGGCGGATTGCTCAAGGTCAGGAGTTGTTCGAAACCAGCCTGAGCAAGAGCGAGACCCCGTCTCTACTATAAATAGAAAGAAATTAATTGGCCAACTAATATATATAGAAAAAAAATTAGCCGAGCATGATGGCACATGCCTGTAGTCCCAGCTACTCTGGAGGCTGAGGCAGGAGGATTGCTTGAGCCCAGGAGTTTGAGGTTGCTGTGAGCTAGGCTGACGCCACAGCATTCACTCTAGCCTGGGCAACAAAGCGAGACTCTGTCTCAAAAAAACAAAAAAAAAGATTATTCTGTTTAGTATTTCTATATATTTTTATTTATTTTACATTGTATAGTCTATATATTTATATGCTTATTTTCTATCACAAATTCTATGTGTATGTTTTATATATACTTCATTTGTATATATATCCTAACCTAATTGGACATTTATAACAAGAGGCCTTTGAAGTTTTCTATGCACATACATATTTCACAGCTCACTTCAAGTGTCATTTATCTGTAACTTCAAAACTTCAAGCAACATTCATCTCTCCATTTCCTGACTAATTCTAAAAACTATTGTCTGTATCATATATTTTATTTTATTTTATTTTTTGAGACAGAGTCTTGCTTTGTTGCCCAGGCTAGAGTGAGTGCCACGGCGTCAGCCTAGCTCACAGCAACCTCAAACTCCTGGGCTCAAGCAATCCTGCTGCCTCAGCCTCCAGAGTAGCTGGGACTACAGGCATGCGCCACCATGCCTGGCTAATTTTTTCTATATATATTAGTTGGCCAATTAATTTCTTTCTATTTATAGTAGAGACGGGGTCTCGCTCTTGCTCAGGCTGGTCTTGAACTCCTGACCTCGAGCAATCCACCCACCTTGGCCTCCTAGAGTGCTAGGATTATAGGCGTGAGCCACCGGGCCTGGCCTGTATCATATATTTTAATGTTTTATTAAATTCAGTTTAGCATTTTGTTATAAGTTTGACTCCCATTTAACAAACAAATGTATGTTGAAAATATGCGGGCATATTAATCCATACCCCCTTATGCATTTTCCGAAAGAAATAATGTTATAAAATGATAAGTATAGTCCCCAGAAAGTTTATTCAACACATCATGTAGCGAAATGCTATGTATCTGTGATGACAAATAGTAAGAACATAGTATTCTTACAGTGATAATAATTAAAACACAGCAACCACAAAGTACATTAAAAGTACGAAGCTGGAAATATTGGTAATTTTGTATCATTCCCAAGGTTGCATCCCTCAGAGCCCCTTTCCATGATCCTGATCCAATTATGTTATTCATGAGAAATTTTAGTTAGAATATACTTCTAATAGATAATATAACAGTAGACAATTTTACTTTTTTGGCTTAAATAAAATAGATTTATCTGAAGTAAGCCACCTAGAAATGTTTTAAATGCAGGCCTGGTACAGTGGCTCACACCTATAATCCTAGCATTTTGGGAGGCTGAGGCAAGAGGATTGCTTGAGGTCAGGAGTTCAAGACCAGCTTGGGTAACACTAGCAACATAGCGAGACCTCGTCTCTACAAAAAATAGAAAAATTAGCCAGGTGTGGTGGCTCACCAGCTACTTGGGAGGCTGAGGCAGTGAGATCTCTTGAGCCCAGGAGTTTGAGGTTGCTGTGAGCTAGGCAACAGAGCAAGACTCTGTCTCAAAATTTAAAAAAAGAAAATGAAATGCATAATAAATGTGCTGAATAGTTTCTGTAGATCTAATTTTATCTCTAAAGTTGCAATTTTTCATTTTTAACTTTGAAACATACACATCTATTCATCTTAGTCACCAATAAATCTTTGAGATTTATTGTGATCTTTAAGATAATGATTTCTTCAGATATTAAACTATATTATTTAATATATTCTCCCTTTGAAAATTGAGTATTTGATTTTGAATGTTATGTAAATAGGAATATTTTTAAATGATTGCCTACTACAGTAGGACATTATCAGGTAAAATGTTCATCATTTATTCAGCATTTCTTTTTTGTTTCTTTTTTTTTAAATAATTTAATTCTTATTTTATAATTAATTATTTTTTTAATTTTCCTAAATTAAGAACGTGTTCTGTAATATATTCAGCATTTCTTAAGTGCCTACTATGTATTATATTAAGCAATGTGGAATACAAACATAAAACAAGACTTGCCTAATAAGGGACAAAACAAGAGTTTGAACTTATTAGGTCTTTTGACTATCAGACTTACTACTATAAAACAATGCAATTTTACCTTCTCTGAGATAAACTAAAATAATGGTATTAAGATCGCATGTTTTCTTTCACCAAGATTCAGTTTGTCTTGACAATGTCTTATATAATTAATACTGATTTCAAGGGAATATAGAATATGCTTTGTATCAAGCTAGAGGATAAATTGAAACCACAGTTCTTTGTTAAGAGTATAGTATATTCTGGAAGTGTTTTTGTTAATAATTTATTTCCAGTTTTACAAACAGTTATTTGTGGCTTTAGAATTGGACTTTTAAAAGGCCAATTTTTATAAGGGACTTTATCTGAAAAATGCTACATTTGAAGGGAAAAGTAGGACACAAAAGAGCTATGGGCCAAAACTATGCATTCTGAATTGAAATACCCAAATTATAAAGTCGTAGGGAAATTCTGAGCCTAAAAATTAATTCCGAAAAATAAGTACTGCTTCCTAACCAGGTTAAATATTTAAGAGATATTTTCCCGCTTTTTAAAGAGGTTGAAAACAGCATCTAAGCTTCACATAGTCCCTTCAAAATGATTTACACATGGCATAGTATAAAAGGTACTTAATGGGATTCTGAAGCATTATATCAATATTTTTTTCTTGTAGCACATACATAAGTGGATACCAAAATAAGCTATTTTGAAACTATTTAAATATATCACTTTCTTACTATAAGAAATGTTGGATATTTATATCTTACCAATAATTAAATTAACTTTATAAAAATTCACAAAACAGAGTGCTTCCTTGTATTCCTTGCCTTTTTGATACCTTTGATGTTAATGTTAAATGTCTATAGTCACATGGTTTAGCTTGGGCTTTCTGCAGGAAAGCATAAAAATCCTTTATTGCAACATGCAGTAGGGCATGAGCACTTTTTAACTGTAGCAATCTCTATGCATTTATGGAACTGTGAGAATGCTTAAGTTTAGACTCAGCTTAAAATTAAAACTATAAAAACTACTAAGAAGCCTGAATATATCTATTTTAACAATTTTCTCACCAATTTATAAGGCTTTCTCTGCTTCTAAGGAAACTAATGTTATTATTTTTCTGTGTTCTATAAGTGCTTGTTTCAACCAAAAATAATGATTTTGTTCATATGCAGTTTATTAAGATGAATTTTCAAGGATTTGTGTTTCACTTGTAGAAATGCCACTCGTCATTTTGCACTTTTCCTCACATGGTATTTTCTTTCTTTAGGACTATTTCATGTTTAAGCATTAATTACGTTTATGGCCCAATTAGAGTACAAAGTAACAAGAGAATGATGGTAAATTTGTAAGAAGAATAGAATAGCAAAATGGAAGCTTCTACAGGATTTTATCAGGAGAATTCAAGAGCCTGAATAGCAAAATTATTAAAGCTGCATTGAAAAAGGCACTTCACCTTAGTAGTTAATTGACCTACCTAATGAGTTGAAAAATAGATTATGTTGGGAAAGAGGCAGTTAATGAAGCAACCCTAGAAATTCTCTACGCTAAAATAAAAATCCTTGGCAACTAAGCCTTTGTCAAATTGACCTTCATTATGTAGTTATTTATCTGACTTTTATATAATGAATAGAAGCTGTACTTAATGCAGATGTTAAAGTAAGTTCTAGACAAGAAAATTATTTTATATTGCCTTTATTCCACCTTTGCCTGTAACAATATTGATGTATCTATAAAGTTAAGTTCTATAGTTTCTGCACTTTGATTATTCAATATCTTCATTGTATATACTAAAAAGGATAAATGTATCTTCATGAAAAAATAATTGTGATGCTATTCTCACTCTTAAATTTTGGTTGTTCTTATATAACTAATTGGTCATAGTATCTTTATTCTTTTTTTTTTGAACTTTGAAAACATTATTCTAAGTGAAAGAAGCCAGACACAAAATGTCACATTTGCATGATTACATTTATATGAAATATTCAGAATAAATAGAGACCATATTGGTGGTGTCCAGGGACTGTGGGGAGAGAGGTATGGAGAACGATTGCTAATAGGTACTAGGTTTCCTTTTGAGATGATAAAGGTATCTTACAACTAGACAGAGGTAATGGTTGCACAATATTATCAGTGTACTAAATACTACTTAATTGTAAACTTTAAAATGGTTAATGCTTAATTTTATGTTATGTAAATTTTACCTCAGGTTTTTAAAATGTGCCTATAAGAATTCAAACAGCATATAGTTTACTTCCTTATTTTACATATTATGAGAGGCATACATATTAACAGAAGACACAGCAAAATAAGTATAAATAATTACAAATTATGACTGTTATGAAGAAAATAAACAAAAAGGACAAAATGGATAAAGATCAAAGATTTCAGCCATAGGCTTGCCCGAAAAAGTTATTTGTAATGTGTGTGACCTTGAACCCATGTCTGGGCCTCAATTTCCTTTGGCGACATGGTTTTTATTCTCTCTCCCTCTTTTCCTCTTCCTTACTCTTGGAGTCTCCAGAGGCGAAATTTGAAAGTGCTCGTGCTATACCCCTGACATTTTTTAAAAAAGGAAAATAATTGAATAAATAAATAAATTTTATTTAACTAGTCAATTGAACTCCCTCTATAGTCTTTTGCTAACTATAAATTCAGAATAATTATCTTCCTTTTTTTAGTAGAAAGCAATCAATATAATTTTACTATTTTTATTTTTCTAGCTTAATATTCCTAGAATATTAGAGTTGAGGAGGACTTGGCTTATGAAATTCTAGTCCAGTATTTCTCTGGTCATAGTATCTTTAACTGAAGGTTTAAACATGAATTCAGCAGTTAATTTTAAAATGATAAAAGTAATGACCAAAAACATAAGGGGACAAAATGAGAAGCTCTCCACGTTCTAAAAGGAAATTTGATTCCTTATATAATAGAGATAATTTAACCTGTAAAATAGAAATACTAAAAGAAATGTAAAGGAGGCACCCACTCCTATATAATGTTGATTCATAAAGGGCTAGGAATTTTTTTAAGTGTTTATATTTTAGGGAATTTAATACCAATTGATTTTTGTTTTGGAACAAAACTCCCTTCTCTCAATTTGTACTGAAGGACAGTCATCTACACAGAAGATTGAATAAATGATTAATTCTAGACCTAAGTTGCTGCATAGCTATAGAAAAGATAAAGAGGTGAAGCAGTAAACCCTATTAATTTGACATACCATGTGTACTAATAATTGGAAATTCTGATGAAAATAAACAGATTAGGGGATGGGAGTGAAAAAATAGAGTTTATGGATCAGTCACTATTTTTAAATGTCACTAAAGGTTATAGTTTAAATCTTGACCAATCTAGCCATTAGAATGAGCTAGAGAACAATGACTTTTGCCCTGAATTAAACCAATCTGTAGTAATGCAAGAGAGTTTTAAGTTAGCCTAAGGTGCTTGCCACTGTTGAGTAAATATTTTAAAGCTTTGATTTGGTAACTATTTCTTATCCCTAACCTAAGAGAAAATAACACATTTTCCTTTTAAATACACTCCATATTTCCTTATGACTTCCCAACATTTTCTTTTCCAGAAAATCAAGTTTTTAATTTACAAAAAGCCATATTCACAAGTAAAAAGTCTTTTAAGACTATATCCAAGAAAATTTGGTAAGGAAATGATGTAGGTAGTGACTAGAATTATGACATAGTGAGTATTCTTTTACATCACTGTTACCATGGAGTTGTAGAACTACAACAGTTCACTTCATTTGGAGGACTTGCCTTGCTACAAGAGGTTTCCTCTTGAGTATCCTCTTTCTCCACCTTCAAAATAATCAGATTTTTCTTTCCGATTTTTGTCCAAGTATTTATGGAATCAAGATTTGGACGGCTGCATCATATTCTGTTAATTGGTGCCATCTACACATGAAGTATTTGAACCTGGAAAGTATTTTATGTTTAAACATTTGGGTTTGAAGATTTGGATTATGTTTAGACATTTGGTTTTAGTTATCTGAGAGTGTTAAGGTAGATAGCTATGTTCCTATTATTTGTAAAGGGATTTAGTTACTTCTTAAATCTATCTAAGCAATATGAAGTCTTCATCTGATTAAGATTTCATTTTCTTTTTAGAAATATCACTTCTTGTGAAAGCCAATCATTTCAGCTATGACTGAACGAGGGCTTACACCTACTATTACTGAAACACCTCCTATAGCTCCCATTATCACTGGGAGTCCCATGCACCAGGTAAGGGTAATTCTTTTATTAGTATTATTATAACTGGTCAAGATTTTCTTGAATCTAGTATGAGTTTTTATTTAGAAAAAGTGTGTCACTTTTTATGATTGGTCACTTGTTTTGGAAGCGTCTAGTCTTTTCACCAACATTGGTTTATCTTTCTTATAGGCCTTTTAAAATTACTTGAGACACTTAAAACTAGTGTTGAGGCCACATACAACTAGTTTAGGCCACATACAACTTCCTTTGGGGTTGATTTAGATGCTTTTTCAGCCTCCCTTGATCAACTAAAAAATCCCGGTGTTGTGCTTTAAAGTCTATACTACTACAGTTTCTTCTGATATGTAGTTTAAAAATATGATTCTAATGCAGACTAAAGTTCCTTCATATTCATTCATAGCTATGAGCTCAGCTTTCTAATATTTAAAATATTATATTTGAGAAGCAATTACTTTTTTGTATAGGATTGATTTCCAGAAAGTAAAAGAGGATGTAGTTCAGATTTAACATTTGCTCCTTCTTTAAATTAATCTATTCAAGAGAAGTCCTATCTTAATATGTAATATAAAAAGATCGCTAACTTCTCTTATCTGAAGTTTTAAAAAGAGTAAAGATTGTACTGCTAGCTTATGTTTTGTTTGATATAACCACATCAAAAGGAATTGAGATAAAATGACCTTACTGAAGTTAAAATTACTTTTATTTTACTAGATGGAGAGTTATCCTCTGGACACCACTGTTGCAACACAGTATACTACTAATTATTCACAAATGATGACTCATCCCAAGAGATATACCAGATGGCCTTCTTGTCCTCAGTACTGGATACAACAAGTATGTCTAAACCTTACCTTCAGATATGTTTTCTTTTGTGTTTTTCATTTGGTGTTTTTTTTTCAATGGGGGTAGAGTTGGGTTTTCCATCTCAATACACTTATTTTCTATGACCTTATTATGTTTAATTTTACTTGAGTGGGAGAAGGACTGATCTTACTAAAGAGTAATGAAATTCTTCTGAGTGCCTATTGATCCAATTATACTCTTCTCCTTTAGCATTTTAAGAGCCTCATAATTATACTGGTCAAAATTTTCTTGAATCTAGTACTAGTTTTTATTTAGAAAAAAATATGTCACTTTTTAATGTTATTCAAAAGGATAGTAATAATTTTTCATAGATTAACAGGAAAGTATATCATTAAAGAATTGTTTATTTCCAGGTTATATTGGTGCAAGTTAATCCTGGAGAGACCCTCACTATCAAGTCTGATGATGGGAACATTCAGAACATTCAAGGTCAGTTAAAGTTCAGTTAGATGTTTGTGGGTGTTTTTTAGGAGAAGGAAAGAGAAGTTTATTCATTTGCAGGCAAATGAGGAGGTTGGCAGACTCCAGTATTAAAGTACACACATCCTGGTTCTAAGCAGAAATGCAGCTTTTAAAGGGGATGGTTCTAATTAATCCCATCTTCAGCTAAAGCAATCTCATGACCTCTGATTAATCCCATCTTCTGTTAAGACAATCTCATGACCTCCACCTAGATAACTCCCTTGAGCCATTCCCTGTGGCACAAAGAACAAAGGACACTCTCTTGCCCCTCCTAACCACTGGCTTGAGGCAAAGATATAGGTTTTAGTTCTCACAAAGGGTGAAGGAGTTTTGAAGAGACACAAAACATTTTTACCCTTTTCGGGCCATTCTCTCTGTTATATATTCCCCACTGTCAATTTTACCCTTCCATATCTATGGAAGGAAGAGTGACATAGTCATCAAACTACTTCCTGCTGAATTGTGGCAATGTTTTAGATGGAAGGTACAGATTATCAGGTGGAAAATGAAATAAGCAATAGCTACAACCATGAGGACTGACAAGGTCTAATGGATTGTTGCCTTGAACACAATGTCCCATACAGAGCTGGGTTAGAAAAGAAACATGGGGCCTCTGAGTGCAGAGCTATTAGCTGTACCCTGTAGGTGATCTGAGAGACTGGCTTCTGCAAATTCAGAAACCATGTACAGAAATACTTGCACAAAATGAGGTTTAGGGTAACACACTCAGCAGCAAGTCAGATCAACAAAAGAGACAATAGCCCCAGGAAATCCTCACTAAGGAGTCATCCTCCTATCCTATAGACAGAACCAAAAAGGATTAGCAATAATACCAATATTTTCTCTTTTTTTCCCCTTTTTCTCAGATACTTTAGATTGCCCAAGGCTGGCCCCTCCACTGGGGACTATACCTCTTTACTTTGGTATGATGGATCCAAGGTTTCACTTCTGACAATTTTAATGAGGTGTGAGTTGTTAGAGGTACTTCACAGAGTCCCTTCCACTTCTCTACTTCCAACTGGGGCAGGGACCTGAAAGAGGCAAACTCATGCATAGTGCTTAGCACCTGACCCACTCAAATTCGACATATTGCTTTACTCTGTTTTCTTTTACTTATAGTTGTATTACCATACTTACCTCAGGATGCTAAGAAGGGTCTCTCATAAACTATTTCTTAGGAGCATAACTTAAGCCTGGTTCTAAAGGGCTACTTTTATCTAAAGGAGGGCAAGTGGCAATACCTTATACCACTTTAGCTAGGTTCCACGTAATTTCCAGTCTAGATAAAGGGCTTTGTTTACTTGCCGGGTTACCTCCATTACAAAGGAGGGTCCATTATCACTATGTATGGAGGAAAGGAGACTATGAACATTTTGATGACCTGTGGGATTATTGAGTCCACCATGTCCAGATTTTTGGAGAAACAGTTTACCAGGTTCCCACTGGGGGTCCACTCTAAGAAGTTTATGGGCGACCACAGGACGTTGTGCAGTATATCCAAGTGTAGATGGTGGGAAACAAAGATTCCCCCAATGGGCACTGACAAATATGGTGATACAGTGAGCTGTTGAGCTGTCTCTGCAGCTCCCTGTCCATGGCCTCCATGACCAGCATGTTATTTTCCATTCGCTTGGCCTCTTTCCCTGGATTTTTGATCCCCATCATCCCATCATCCTCTGAGGCCTGTTCTTATACATGTGCAGGAACTTGGCAAAGGCCCTGTCAGCTCCTGGTAGGAGCCCATCTCGGAGTGAGTTCCTCTAGAAGGATTCTGGTAACCACAGATGCTCTTTTCTTTCCGCCGGGTAATATAAGCCTCTATCAAGCCTAAAACCGTATCTAGCAATACAAGCCAGTAATAGCCCATCTCAGAACCTCAGATGTTCTGTCTGTTCAGGTAGGACAAACCTATACCCAGCCTGAAAAAGTATCTACCAGTGCAAGCCTAGGCATCTAAGTGAAACTGCCAATCATCAAAAGGGTGAACCCCCACATGTTGAGCTCCCTGTGTAGCGCGTTGCTTTCTGTCCTTGGACTGCCCCAAGCACATAAACCGTTAGTTGCAAACAGGGCCCCTTCAAATGAAGTCTCACCAAATCCATGAAGGCATCATGCTCCCAATGGGTGTATTCATGTGGGTGCCTCATAAGAGGCTGAACCAAAGCTTTGGGTAGGAGACGAGTCTATGAGAATTCTGTCTCCATTTAGCTGTGCCATCCCAAATGTCACAACGCCAGTCTTTAGTTTTTAATGGGGTCTAAATCTAGCTGGGGTATCAAGGCCCTGAGGAACAGATCACCTCCAGCGGCCTCCTTAGCAGCTCTGCCAGTGACCTGATTTCTTTTTGTCATACTGACCACCCACCTGGGCTCAGCTACAGCCTATATTAGGGCCATTATCTTGGTGGCATACTTAATATCCTTATTTCCTGCCATCAAGAGACCCCTTTCCTTCCAAATGGCACTATGAACATGAACAATCACAAAAACATTTAGTTATCTCTTTCCCTCTGGATAACTGAAGAGTTCTGGTTAAATCAATCAGCTCAGCTTTTTGGGCTAAAGTCCCAGGTGGCAGTGCCAATATCATGACTTGTCACTATAAAAATATCTTTTATGTTACAGAGTACAATTTTTATTACATAATATATAGCCATAATAGATGAGAAAGAATAAATAAATAAAAGTGAAATTATACCAGAAGGATGATAGTTCATTTTCATTAACAATAAGACTTACCAACGTTTTTTGTAAGTTTTTACCCAATACCCATTATATGCCTTAGTTATTGTCCATTGGCTGAGATGAATTTTCATTGACTCATCTACACTCTGACCAAGTCCCTGTTATGAGTAAACAACACACATTTTCAAAATGGCTGGCTATTAAGTTTGGAGCTGGTTTTCACTGTGCAAAGTTAACTGGCTCTTATAATGAATTTTTTTAAGTTATTACAGTATTTATTAATAATAATTCTCTTTTAGGACCTGCCGATGTACCTCTGATGTCACCAAGTGGTACTTTGCCACCAATATATCTTCCTCCTGGCTACATGTCTCAAGTATGCTTGTATGGTTTTTATTTGGTGTTTAGCTCTAAGTTATCATTTAACATTTTTCATTATGTCACTATATGATAAGAGAACTTCTGGAATACTACTTAGTAATTCACTTTACTGTTATCATCATTGCTAAAAAGCTATTGCTTTTAACCAAATCTTTAAAACTAATCCTTCCTGCCGGGCGTGGTGGCTCACGCCTGTAATCCTAGCACTCTGGGAGGCCGAGGAGGGCAGATTGCTCAAGGTCAGGAGTTCGAAACCAGCCTGAGCGAGACCCCATCTCTACTAAAATAGAAAGAAATTAATTGGCCAACTAAAAATATATATACAAAAAATTAGCCGGGCATGGTGGCACATGCCTGTAGTCCCAGCTACTTGGAAGGCTGAGGCAGAAGGATTGTTTGAGCCCAGGAGATTGAGGTTGCTGTGAGCTAGGCTGATACCACAGCACTCACTCTAGCCTGTGCAACAAAGTGAGACTCTGTCTCTAAATAAATAAATAAATAAATAAATAAAACCAGTCCTTCCTTAGCTTGTTTTGTAAATATGCCTAATTCATCTAATTAATTTGCATATGTTAATATTCATTAATCCTCCATTGGGGGGGTTACTTTAATTAATATTCATTAATTCATCATTTTGGGGGTACTTTAATTAATATTCCTTAACCTCCATTTTGGGGGAGTACATTTTTCTGGGTACTTTAACATATCTTAATTATCTATGAAAATTGCTGCAGTAACGGCCTTTGTAGTGTGTGTGCTTTAGTCCTTAAAATTACTTTATATTTTTAAGTTCAATAGTATGTCATTGTTAGTATTTCATTCTCACGAAATTCCTCAAATGTTTATCAAGCATCTAAAATGGGAGGAAGATATGGCTTCTATAGAGATTAATAAGATATTCCATGGCCTGGACAATTTTATAATTGAGAATATGCCTATTTCTGCTTCTTCATAGTTTTTGTCTTAGTGGCTTCTTTGGTTATATCTATTGCACAGCTATGCAGATGAAAAACGTGCTAAATAAGTCAATATAATATGGTTTAATTCTAAATGGATTTATCTATTAGGCAATATCTAATGAAAATATAAATTCATATACCCTTTCTCCAGCAATTACACTTTAAGAAATTTATCCTACAGGTATATTTTCATAAGTTTTGAATAACAAATATACAAGATTATTCATTACAATAATTCTGGTAATCACAAAAGGCCGGAAACAACCCACATACCTAAAAAAGAAGGAAAATAAGAACCTGCATTCTTAACTGCTTATATAGGCATTAAAAAATTCTGGAAGGATTCTGAAAACTAAGAACAGTAGTTATCTATCTGGGGGCATTAAGCAGATAAGGGTTAGATGAGAAACTTTTAATCATACACTTATTTATACTTTATGGTTTTGAACCATGTCAATATATTATCTATTGTCAAAAATTACCTCTTTAAAACCAATATACACGGGGAAAAGGAAGAATTATCTTGCCTTCTTGACATTATAGTTTCACTTGATTACTAGGTTTTGATGCTTTAGGTTTCTAAATTAAGAACATATGATGCAAATCCAAAACTTAATAGAAAAATGCTAATTGTTATGGATTCTAATATGTTTATATGATTCTGTCTTCCATCTTAGGTAGTAGAAGAAAATGGGATCCGCAAAATTATTATTTTGCCTCAGACAATTGACTATCACAGGTCCATGCCTGCCTCTATGCAACGAGCATCACATTTCGTGACACCATCCTCTCCTATGTATCCACAAGCTCCTCAACTGATGTATCCCCCAGCTCAAGGGGAATTTCCACCACCTTACACCCAAGAGTCTATGCCACAGCAACTGCCACCGCCACCACCACCAGCAACATTTACATATCAAGAGCATCATGGTAGTATACATTTTTCTTAAATAGGAAATAGTTTGATTTTGTTAAAATTAGCAGCTTTGGACAATTTTCAAATGAAAATAATGGAAGATAGTAACATTTCCATGAGTGACTGCATTTTGTACATGTATATTAACCTTAGGTAGTGGAAGAAACCTAAGATATAAATCTTTGGCAAAGTACTTATTAAACAGAATTTCCTATAAATATTTGTTTTACTTTGATATACCATGTGATTTATGATGCTTATTTTTACTTGATGGGGTCTATAAAATCAGATTGGAAAGTCATTTTAAAATGTTTTAATTATTAATGCCATATACCGGGAATATAAAAGACAGTGGAGGGTCAACATTAGAATCATCTCAAGACCTTAAAATTTGGAAGTGGAATTACTACCTAGGAAAACACTGTATTTGCTTATGTTTTTCTTTCTGTACATATCAATACATTATAAACACACACATACCTAATGCCTTTATTAAAGCAAAGTAAAAAAAATTTAAAGTAAAGCATGGCTTATCAATGCTCTTTTTGTTGATTAGATAAGAAAGACCTTAAGATATGTAATTATTATAATTATTAAATATTAATAGTATTCCATTGTCTCTTTTAGAAAACTATTCACATGGAAGAGCAAATTATAACCAACTCGATGAAAGACCTGTTAAAACGGGAGAACATACAAAGAAAAAAACGAGAGACCGCCAAGTTGGTGGACACAAGAAGAGCTATATGGTTAACCACACCTCTTTGCCTGTGAACAAAACTAATGATCGTTCCAGTATTTCTGGTTCTCCAAACACTCACACTGTAAACTCTGCTCCAAAAACCTACACTGACAATACTTCACACATTTACACTGTGGACAATTCTCCAAGCACCTACACTGTTGACAATACTTTGAGTACCTATACTGTAGACAATACCTCGAACACTAACACTGTTGACAGTACTTTGAGTACCTGTACTGTGGACGATACCTCAAACATTTACACTGTTGACAATACTTTGAGTACCTGTACTGGGGATGATACCTCGAACATGTACACTGTTGACAGTACTTTGAGTACCTGTACTGGGGACGATACCTCGAACAGTTACACCGTTGACAATACTTTGAGTACCTGTACTGGGGACGATAGCTCGAACACTTACACTGTTGACAGTACTTTGAGTACCTGTACTGGGGACGATACCTTGAACACTTACACTGTTGACAGTACTTTGAGTACCTGTACTGTGGACGATACCTCAGACATTTACACTGTTGACAGTACTTTGAGTACCTGTACTGGGGACGATACCTCGAACACTTACACTGTTGACAGTACTTTGAGTACCTGTACTGTGGACAATGCCTCGAACACTTATACTGTTGACAATACTTTGAGTACCTGTACTGTGGACAGTACCTCGAACACTAACACTGTTGACAGTACTTTGAGTACCTGTACTGTGGACAGTACCTTGAACACTTACACTGTTGACAATACTTTGAGTACCTGTACTGTGGACAATACCTCGAACACTAACACTGTTGACAATACTTTGAGTACCTGTACTGTGGACAATACCTCGAACACTAACACTGTGGACAATACTTTGAGTACCTGTACTGTGGACAATACCTTGAACACTAACACTGTCGACAATACTTCAAGTACCTGCACTGTGAGCAGTGTAAACACTTACACTGACAATACTCCCAGTAATGATACCACTGACAAACCTGCAAACACTAACATCACTGACAAAACTCCCAGAAATTCTTCCACTGACCATGCCCCTAGCACTTCCATCTCAGACTCTACTCTGTGCCCTGCCACCACTGATAGTATTCTGGGCCCTTCCAACACTAATTATGCTCCTGAAACTACCATCTCTGACAGAACTCCCAGTCAATCAACGACTGACAGTACACACAGGCAATCAACAGTTGATAGTACTCCCATACAATCAACTATTGACAGTACTCTCATACCATCAGCTATTGCCAGTACTCCAAGCTCTTCTATTTTTGACAGTGCTCCTAATACTAACATCTCTGAAAATGCTCCCAGCACTTCTGCTATTGATAATGCTCTCAGTACTTCCATTTCCAACACTGCCAGTACTCAGGTTGAGACTAGTCATGGAAAGAAACAGAAAGCTACAAGAGGCGAAAACATCAAGCAGAAACCAGGTGGAAAACGAAATAAGAGCCCATCACCAAATGTGGCAGAAAAAGGTAAGATCAGGAGTTTGGTTTTGTTGCCAGTGAATAAATACCCTAATATTTAGGAATCCAGTGCATTTTTAATATTTAGGCACCATTTTCTACTTTCATTTCCTCTTGTCTTCTTTGTACCCCTACCTCTAAATTCTTTTTTAAACGTATTATTGTTATTTTTGATTAACAAATCAAAATTGTATACATTTATGGGGTACACTGTGATGCTTTAATACATGTACACAATGTGTAATGATTAAATCAAGATAATTAACATAGCCATCACCTCACTTACCTATCATATTTTATGGTAAGACATTTGAAATTTACACTCTTAGTTATTCTGAAATATACAATACATTAGGACTGTAGTCACCCTCTGGTGCAATAGATCTCAAAACCTATTCCTCCCGTCTATCTGAAACTTTGTACCCTTTGATCAACTCTCCATTCCTTCCCTCTCCACCTCCCCAGCCTCTGATAACCATCATTCTACTCTCTACTTCTATGAGTTCAACTTTATTAAATTCCACATATAACTGAGATCATGTGGTATTTGTCTTTCTGCTCCTGGCTTATTTCACTTAGCATAATTTCCTTCAGATTCATCCATAATGTTGCAAAAGATAAGTTTTCCCTCCATTTTAAGGTTGAATAGTATAAAAACCACAAACTACTTTTTAAAATCATGAAGAAATGACTCCTAGTGTAAAATGTACATGCCACATAATTTTTTCTAGTTGCCTGCTAGTGAAACATTGCAAATTACTCTATGATCCTAACCAGTTCATATGATATTATTTAAATTGAAGACTTGCTAGAATTTGTTTAATATTATACACTTTAGACTACTCTCTTAAATCTTTTAAGCAAATAGCTATTAGGTGTTTAGTAGATCTCTTGGTGATAATACATTTGCAGTTGGACAATATAAATCTAACTTCTTTCTCTTGGTTTTATTAATGTAATATTTTGTTTGGGGGTGCTTTTTTTACTTTTAGAACGCAAAACAGAACATGGAAAGTCATACTGTTTCGGCACTGAGAAACCTGTAGTAAGTAAAGTGAATATTAAAGTATTCCTTTGAATTTACTTTGTCAATCTAAAACATGCAAATTCACTGGTATTTTTCTCGAGTACAGTTTTAGTTTGAAGCCTTTACCTGGTTAAAACTTTATAATCTCCTTTAGCAATTCAATAAATAAAGATTCAGTTTGATATTGTCAAAGATAGGATTAATGGTTCATTATTTAATCACAGTATTTAAGCACCTAATATGAGAACAATATACTTAGCATTGAATAAGACTTAGATAAAGACTATATCATAACTTATACATTATAGTTTTTAAGAATGATACTTGAATTTTTGTTATTTCAGGTTTCTGATATTCAAACAAGATCTGCTGTTATTTCATGGAATCTGCGTGATTCTGAGAAATGTGATCATACTAAATCTCCTATAACATTTGAATTGGCCATATCTAACAGTGGTAAAAATGGAAAATATAAAAATGTGTATATGTAAGTCTTTTTCTTTTTAATAATTTCTTATTTCTCATTATTCAATTCAAATATGCTCTCTAAACATACAGACCCCAACTTATACCTAGGTTGAGTTCTAAAGGTTTTTTTGCAATTTTTTCCAAACTTGAAATGCATTTTTCTACAGAAATAGTTTTCTAAATGGTGGTAGGTTGCCAGTCCAGTCCAAAAAATTCACTGGATCATAAGTATATTAGAGTTGAGAGAGATCTTAAATATCAACTGGTCCATTCATTCACTTCAGTCTACAGACTTCCTATTAGTCAAGTTTTAGACTCAGGTAAGAAAAGATCCCTTCCAATTCCCCTTCTCATTTTTCACTTAGGTCATTTTAGGGAAAAATAAAGTTTCACATAATTGTAGGCCTTTGGGTACACAACCAAGGTATTTACATTGCAATGGGAATTTAAGACTTGGGCTCTCCTAGGAATTTCATTATAGGAGGTAAGTATAAGGTGAAAGCTGTGATAGTAGAAGGATGAGCTTAGAAATGTGCTCGAAAGATAGAACCCGGGATTGGGGAATAAAGTGAAGGTCACAACAGAAGCACCACTCCCAACAGCTTCTGGACTGGATAGGCATGTGTAATCTGAAAGACAGCAAGCTGAGAGAAGCACAGTGGGAAGGAAATCCTAAGTGGGGAAGAAAGAGAAATGTCTATGCCCACCAACAACTAGGCAATAAGTCAGACAGAGATAGTAGAGTCGTCCATATCATACTTTAAAAAACATAACACATCTTAACCTTTATTTGCTAGAATTTTTCATCTTTATTCAGAGACTCAAAGTGAAGATCTTAATGCAATTAGCTATATATCATGTAAAGTTTTATTTCTTTTATATTAGCAGCTAAAAATTTTAAATTTAAGAATTATAATATACATCTTCTATATTGGGTAGGGGAATAGGAAGATGAAAAATGTGATGAAAAGCTATTTATAAAATTAACTTTTGCTGGGTGCAGTGGCTCATGCCTATAATCCTAGTAACTCAGTTGGCTGAGGCAGGATTTCTTGAGGCCAGGAGTTCAAGACCAGCCTGGGCAATATAGCAAGACTCCATCTCTAATAAATAAAATAAATAAGTAAAAATAAAATAGCTCTTGCATGAATTTACATGGTGGTCTTTTTCTGGCATTATGCACTTTATAAAAATCATTATTATTTTTATAAAAATATTCTTGCCTATATCTCTGATCACCCTGAGTGGCCTTTTCTCAGAAGTATCAGCCTTCACTTAGAAGTATCAATCTTTTAGCTTTTTGTGGAGGATATTTTAAGGTCTAGAGCCTGAAGGAATTTCTTCAGGTGGTAGGGTACACCTAGGTACTTGTGACTATTTGCTCAGGAAGACATTGGGAGCACAGTCACTCTAGTGATCGTAGCAGATAAGTGTCTACCCCAGAAAAATTGCTCTGCGTGATGGAATGAATACATTTCATTGTTGCATGGTGTCTTTGAAGCTTTTCATATCTACACTATTTAAAATAAGCTAATTAAAGGCAAATCTGCACTATTACAGTATGAAAACCATGTAGTGGTAAAATGGTAAAATTTCATTTCTTAAAACTATATTAATTTGGCATGCAAATGAAGCATTTTGAATTATTAAATCACTATTTTGCATGAATATAAAATGAGTTTAATGTTATCCGGACTTCAAGGAGAACTGTACTTCTATTTTTGTCAGTTGAATGTATAAAGTTAGAACTGATTACTTAGCTTTTAAATATGTGCAAGATCCATTATAAACAAAGCTTATCTTCACAGTGGCGATGGAGTTACATTTACCCTACTTGATCTACAGCCATCTACGGCCTATTTTTTAAGGTAAGAACTCCATCTTAACACAACCTACCCCTACTCTGTATCCAGCCAGACTCCTCAGTCTGTATCAGTTCACTACTTATAATTCCTGTAGTCAGCCTTGTCATTTGCCAGCAAAGTGGCCTTTCCTTCAATCTTCAAAACAACCCCTCCAAATGCAGCATTAATTCACTTTCATTTAGAACAAGTCAGAGGGTACTTTGGGAATCATTATAGAGCAGCTATTCAACCTTGCTCTATTGGTATATTTTTTATAATTAGCTCCTAGGAAATGTGTCTGGAATCTCAAGTTTGCAATTTAGTATATATGTTAAGATAAATATTTGAAAGCTTACAATAATTGTCGTTACATTTTTAGAGTCACAACTATAAGAGGCTCAGAACACAGAACTGTGTCTGAAGTGGTTAGCTTCACAACCCCAGGTTGCGAACCGGACCCTCCACTTGCACCCAAACTGATTAACCGATCCAAGAGCAGCCTGAATTTACAGTGGAAAGTAAGGATTTTACTGCCAAAACCACCTCAACATGTTTTCATGGTTTAAAAACACTCTTTCTACTGTATCCTGAAAATTATGCATGCCTCATCTAACCTATTTCCCTAGCACTTTTTCTTCTCTATAATAATCTTTTTCTTCTTTCTACTGATACCAAGCATCTAGTAAATTGAAAAATGTCAATAAGAACTTCAATAATTAATAAAAGTTGAAGTATCAATTTCTAGAACCTAGATTTAGTTATTTATGATCGTATTTGTCAATAAATCTACCTCTCAACTTAATTAAATCCTAATTTTTTCATTGTATACAATTTGGAAAACACAACAAAACAGAATTCAGGCATGTCTTTTAGAGTGTAAAAAATGCACTTTAAAATCTGGATTGGATCAAAACCAAAATATAAACAGATTGATTTTACAGTAATTTACCACTTTAAATGTATATACATATATACATATATTCATATCCTATATAAAAACAGCCCATCATAATTTTATTTTTCTGATTCTTTTAGGGTTCCAATGATAATGGTTCCAAAATAAGCAGCTTCCTTTTGGAATGGGATGAGGTATGCAGTTTTATTTTTTAAAAGCACTTGTTTCTGGATGATTATTAGTGTTATGATGAATTTTTGCTGTTAATGATAGCATTTTATGATATTCTAATATTTTATGTCTATTATTAAGGGCAAAGGCGAAGATTTCAAAAGTTGCTATACGGGTACCATGAAACAGCACAAGATCCTTAAACTGAGTGCTTCTACAAAATACTCATTCAGATTAGCTGCCAAAAATAACTTTGGCTTGAGGTACATTGAATTATTTGCAGTATTTAAAAGTCTATACTTCAATAAGAAACTGAAGCTAATATTTTCATCTTATTTTTCAGTGATTATAGTGAAATAGCAGTCTTCCATACGTCAGGAACTATTCCTCCGACACCTTCACCTCCTAAGCTAAAAGAAGCAGGAATCAGTAATTTGTCACTAGAATGGTGTGCTCCAGCTAACGCAAACACAAATACTCTTACTTATGTACTGGAAATGGAGGAAGCAGGATCTGTAAGTTTCCTTTTCATATGCTTTAATCTTCTACCTCAGTTTTAGTTATATTTTTTATGGAATTCATACTTAAAAACATTTTAAATTTGATTACTTTCTACTCAGTCAATTCAATCAGGAATTGCTTGATTCCTGATCCTCTGTGTTCTAGATGGGACCAATTCAGAGCCAGGGTTAGGCAAGCCTACACGAGGAGATCTAAAGATACGCAAGCTCCTGAAAATTAGCTAGCAGCATCAGCCATAACTATAGCAGAGAGACTCGGAGAAGTATGTTAGTTCTTCAACTTTGGGTCTGTATCAGACAACCTTGGGTGGTCACACAGATTTTCAGCACCCCAACATACTTCTACCCTTTCCTCATCTCACTAGATTCCTGATGAGAGTGGACATCTATTTCATTCCATTCTAAACTTTCAACTCTATACTGAATAGACTAATCAATTTATAAAGCAGCTGTAAATTTTATGTATATTTTACCACAATTTAAATAAAGCAGCTCACAATGAGAAGTGTTCTTTGTTGCAAGTAATATGCTAAATGATTTCCTAACAAAAATGAGCCCTTCAAAGTAGAAATTAACTTTATTTTTATGTAGAGAAATTAAAGTTCAGAGAGACTAAGAGACTTGCTCAGAATCACCCACATGGAAAATAAGTTGAAATTAGAATTTGAACCCAGGCCTGCCTGATTCCTAAGTTCATTATCTTTCATTTCCAGGGGTTAGGTTTTAAACCTAAATATAATGGAGAAGATCTGTCGTGCATTGTAAGAAATCTTCAAAGAAGTACTACATACAAGTTTAGGGTATGTGACTATAATTTATAAATTTTAGTGATATTTTAATATAAAATTATACTCTTCACTAGAGAAAAATGAATGTCTTTTTTGTTTAAAATTAAACTTTATTTTACATTTAGTTCACTCAAATAACTTGCTTTATATTTACAAACTATGAACATTTTCAAATCAGACTTATTTCTAATGGTCAACCAAGGTATTCTCTTTTACTCAAACAGATCTTTGCCTACAATATGGAAGGAAGAAGCAACCCCAGTGGAGAAGTCAAATATACGACCTGTCCAGATAAACCTGGATCTCCTAGAAAACCATATATAAAGGGAAAGATCCATGCACACAGAGTAAAAATCGGATGGGGTATGTAATATTTTTGTATTTAAAATGATTTGTATCTGTCTTAATATTAACTATAGTGAAGAAATCTTCCTCCCTCAGCTTTATAAAATATTCTCTTAATCATTTGTATATGAAATATTCTGTCATATAAATTTAATATATAAATTCTGTCATATAAATATAAATTTAGTTGCAAACCATGTACTTTTTCTAGTTCTCTATTGAGTTATCTATTGCTATCTTATTAATTCACACATGAACAAATTATTGAACTTTATATGGGTCCTTAAATATTATGGCTATTCCAAGTAAGATTACATCTAATTAGAGGTCATAGTTAGAAGGCCACATCAATAATAAATGTCAACTTAACAAGAAATTTTATATATATATATATATACACACACAAATTGTTCTGTCTCTGAACTAGAGAAATCAACTTTATAGCACATATACCTAGCTTTTCAGTCTCTTCCAAATGACTTAAAATATTATTTAAATGCTTCATAATTTAGATTATGTTTTATGATCTTTATTAATATCTGGATATTAATAAAATATTTTATGTTTGTATTTTTCCCTCTGTGAAAATTATTTGTTAATTTATGAAATAACTTTCCATTGAAAGACTTTTAAGTTTATTCAAGAATAATTATAATTTTTTTTTTTTTCAGATCCACCCAAAGATAATGGTGGAACATACATTTCAAGTTACAGTTTAGAAGTTAGTGAAAATTCAGATGGTAAGGCATCATTTTTTTAAAAGATTTTATTTTGAAATAATTTTAGATCCACCTAGAAGTTGTAAAAATCATATGGAGAGTTCCCATATAAACCCTTCACTCAGCTTCTCCTAATATTAATATGTTATATAACCATAGGGCAATTATCAAACCAGGAAATTGGCATTGGTACAATACTATTAACTAAACCCCAGAACTTGGACACCTCCAGTTTTTAGTAACAAACCATGTTTATTTACTGATATGTTATGATTTTATGGTTAATTCTACTGGGAATAAATTATTTAACTATTGGTAAATAAATCATTGGACCAAGTTAATTTCCAAAATGGTTATCTCTTAGTATATACATGAGAAAGCATGGGAACCCACAAATTTATAAGCTACCTATAAACAAATTGGATAAATTTGCTTATATCCCTTCAGTGAATCTCTGGAACATAATCTACAGTGGCGACGCAAGGGAATTTCTATATGATCACCTGAAACCTGGTACTGAATATAAACTAAGAGTCTTTTGCACTTCACCAATAGGCCAAAGCCAGGTGAGAAAAGGTAGAGGGAAAGTTTTTAAATTGAGGACTGAAATGAACTGTATCATATTACTAAATGTTTTACAACACAGAACTTGAATTCACTTTAGTCATAAGGTGTTTTGTATTTTTCTTAGCCTTCAGATATATTGACTATACAAACACCTACTATTTCTCCAGAATCTTGCCATCCTCCACTCTTGAAAGGTAAAACAAAGTCCACAGAAACAAACTTCCAATGCGGTGAGGCTTCTTCATGTGATTTGAATGACTGAACCTAAATTTCCTGTTTTGTAACTTTTGATTTTTTATATATTAAATGTTATGAAAGCAAAGAAAATGATTTTCTTTTAGTACAAAATCAAATATTGCTTAAGCAAATTCTTAGTAATTGACATTTTTTAATGCAAATTAAAAAGTTAATTGACACAAGTTAATATATTTTGAGTATTGTTACTTTAACTGTTTCAACATAGAGTCTTTTTAATTTCTTTTGTATCATATTAAAGAAACACCCTTAAAACTATTTACCAAAAAAATTAAGTTTATTTTGTATATTTTTCTAGACAACTCTCTTGCTAATGGAAACTCTGAAGCACCTGTGTATGTCAAAAAGGCAAAAGGTAACGAAGATGACAAACAAGGGCACTCAAGCTCTGAAGTGAAATGCACAGTGAGTAAATTAATTCCTGAAGAATCCACAATTTCTGGTTAAAAGCAGCAAATATGACTGGGGAAGTTATATTGTTCAGTTTGCCCATTTGTATTTCATTTCACTTTGGTTGAATATATGCTCCTACTTCTTGTCAAGGTGGGGAATGACCATGCCCACACAATCATTTGTGTGTTTGCTTATTTCTTTGTTTGTTTGTTTGTTTGTTTGTAGTTGAGATCTCATTCAATGAAGTGTGAAACTGCGCCGGTTCCAGGCCCTCCTTCTCAATGTGGTACACCTGTGCTAACCTGCAAGGGTCCGACCTGTGTTATTGTTACTTGGGGAGTATGTTATCAATTTATTTTTATTAATTTTGGTGATATAAAAACATAGTAATTAGCTTAGAAATTTTTTGGTAAATCTAGAACTCTCTAAGGAGTCAGAGTTTAGAATTAGGATTCCATACATCTTGGATCATAGTTTCTACAGCACACCTAGGACTTGATACTAATGGTATTAGGAAGTCGACAGCAATGATTATCCTGCACTGAAGATCCTATATTTGAAGATAATAAATTTGGAAAACCAAATAGACTATCAATCAGTAACTAACTGAATTTTTAAAACCAAAACGAGATAATAAAGTTAAATCAGTTTATAGAATGTAGTACTTTTTTAAAAAACTTCATTGGGAAATCTCTGGTCATGTTTATTTGCATGTAACTCTAGTATGACATGTAAGAAATATATCTAAAGTAAGCTTTAAAAAAAGAACAAACACTTTTCACATCCATATGAATATTTTACCATTCAAACTAATTAAGCTTAAAAAATAAGAACTCTCCTAATTATTTAGCCATGTAAGTATCTATGAATTGTTCTTCCTTTTTTCCCCAACTCTAGCAGTTAAACAAAAGCCTTAGTCTGTTAATCATAAATGACAGTTCTGATTATATCACGGTATAAAGGCCAGAGAGTACTAGAGTTTGTTTTTGATCCCACTAACTAATGGTAATATTTAACAACATTAAAATATCTTAAGTTTGCCCCTTTTTTTCAGAGTTCACATGCCCTAACATTTGCTCTTTTTTAAGTAACCCATTTGAAAATAATTTTAATAAATTTTAAAAAGGCATTTATCTAATATGTGGAATTAGCCAATACTTTTTCTTAATTTTGAGGCTTTTAATGTTAATTATAGTGTTCTGCCTTATGTTTAATTATTTCTACACTTGTATCTCATATCATTTAATAAATTATAAGCTTTGTCATTGAAAGGATTGTGTTGTAACTCACACAGTATCTAGTACAGTAACCACTTAGAAAAAGAACTCAATTTCTGTGTTTATTGCATCTTTCAGACTCCTGTATGCAATGGTGCTGAAATCACTGATTACAGACTAGAATGGGGACAAATCGAAGAATCAATGCACTTGATTTACACTGGCCCTTGCCTGAATTATGAAGTTAAAGGTCTCATTCCCGCAACTACGTACTTTTGCAGAGTTCAGGTAAACCTGACAATTCCTCCAATGTAAGCAAGACAACAGCTATTAACCTAAGCTATCTACATTCATAATACTGGCAGCATTTCCAGTGTAGAGATCAGAAGAGAGTCACAGACTTTCAAATCTTAAATATTGCTCATATTCAGTGACAACATTCTGACCTCCTTCACCTTGCATTTAGAACCTCACGTAATCTGGCAGCTACTTTTCTATTCCAACTATTGATAGATCAGCCATTTTCTCTGCAATTCTGTATTTCCCAAATTTCTCTGATCTTAGGAATCATCTGAAATGCTTGTTAAAAACATTGATTTCTACACCCCCATTCAGACCTATTGGATCAAAATTTCTAATTAACTTCTAATTAGAAGTTTGCCGATCTGTATATTTAATAAGCACCCAAAGTGATAATTATCATCAATTAGGAAAAACCACATAAACTCTTTAGTCCAAACAAACAAGTCTACCCCACCACCACCAAATATGCCTTGTACTTTTGTTCATTCTATGCTCTCTGCCTATCTTGTCTCTTAAAACCCAGCTCTTGCATAAATATTTCCCTGATAACCATAACTGGAAATGATCTCTTCTTCTTCTGAATTATTAGAATTGTAAGACTCATAACTTGAGCCCTAATACCAGGGATCTAAGCCCCAAATGGCCCCCAGATTGCCTTTCTTTTTTTTTTTTTTTTTTTTTGGAGGCAGAATCTCGCTTTGTTGCCCAGGCTAGAGTGAGTGCCATGGCACCAGCCTAGCTCACAGCAACCTCAAACTCCTGGGCTCAAGCGATCCTTCTGCCTCAGCCTCCTGAGTGGCTGGGACTACAGGCATGAGCCACCATGGCCGGCTAATTTTTTCTATATATATTAGTTGGCCAATTAGTTTCTTTCTATTTATAGTAGAGATGGGGTCTCGCTCTTGCTCAGGCTGGTTTCGAACTCCTGACCTTGAGCAATCCCACCCACCTCGGCCTCCCAGAGTGCTAGGATTACAGGCATGAGCCACTGCAGCCGGCCAGATTGCCTTTCATGATTGAAAGGGTTTTTTTTTAATCCTTTGTCAGATTTGGGGGGATATCCCTATTTTTTGTATTGGAAAAATGTTCTCACAATATATATTTACTAGTTAGGAGGCCATTGCAATAGTCCAAAGCATAGATGATGAAGTTATGAACATTAAGGCTATTACAATAGGAATACTGAAACATTAATGGATTTAAAAGATATTAGAGAGAGAAAAAATCAAGGGAATATGGCCCAGCCAAGATGGAGTAGCATCTTTCCTCCCAGATCCTCCCTCTTAAAACTAAAAATCTTTGCACATAACACAACAAACAAGCGTAAGACGACTCTGAAAGGTAGATAAAAGGCAGCAGACTGCCTAGGGAACTGACAACTTGAAGGACAACATAGTGATGAGCCCCTGGGGTTTCCTAATTACCTCCCATAGATTCTAGGAATGGTGCTAAAGAAGCCTCCAATTCAAAACTGCCAACAGGGATGGACAGAAAAAAACAAAACTCCAAGTAAAGCTTGTTACCCCAGCAAAATGATGAGGAAGAGGGTAGCGTAACAACAGAAAATCTTTTTGAAAATACCTTACTCCAGCCAAACATTAATGGAAAAACCATAAACATCCCTGCTCTTCCCCAACAACTGAGGTTTCAACAGGCCAAGCAGAAAGCTGACCAACCATCCAACCCACCCCACAAGCAAGCAACACACTCTAATTTCCCCACCCAGTGGTTTTGGCCAGGCCTAACAGGGAGTTAACCTTCCATCCACTGCCTGGCAAAAGCAGGTGGTGGTCTACTCCCATTCCTCTGCTGACTAGCGACAGTGTGGCCAAGCAGGGACCTAATGATCTTCTATCCCTCTATACTTCTATACCTGATAGAAGCAAGCTGCAACATTCTATTAATAATTTCCCTGTGGAGGTGGTGTTTATTAGCAAGCTCAGCCTCTACTCCCACACAATAGCAACATACTGAACAAGGTGGTGTGCTAGTCTGCACTTCACTTTCCTCCTACGCCTGTGTCAGTGAGGTCCAATAAGGAACAGAACTCCATATCCACTTAGTAGCACTGAGATTGAAAGAGGCTACAGGAAACAATTCTAGTCAGTCCTGAGGCTCCCTACCAACTCTCTGCCACCTGGCGTCAGCAGGGTTCAATGGAGATCTCAGCTTCTACCTCTACTCAGCATCAACAAGGCAGATCCAGGTAGTGGGAAGCTATGCTATTTGGCACCCCAACTTTCCTCATTCCCCTCTCCTGGTGTCATCAAGACCCAGCTGGGAGCTGTCCCCACCCTGCAGGAACAAAGAGGTATAAGTCAGTCTTCTACTCCCCACTCTGTGGTATCAGCAGGACCCAGTGGAGAGCTGAGTTTACACTCCCACTCAGAGGAAATGATTCAGTGCAAATCATTGCCCCACTTTTTCTGAGAAGGTGTCAGCAAAGCCTAGACAGGAGCTGAACTTCCACCCCATTCAACCCTTGTGCCATATCTCTATAGAAATACTGCCTATCTAAGGATACCCTAATCACATGGCTGAAAAAAGATAAGATTAAAATATTTTTTAATTAAAAAAAATACTGCCTACTAAAAATCAAATATGACCTAGAATTTCACAATATAACATTCAAAATGCCCAGAATAAATAAGAAGTCATTTGTCATAGCAAGCACCAGTAAAATCACAAGTTGAATGACAAAAAATCAATAGACTCTGAAATGAATCAGAGATTTGAATTATCTGACAAGGATTAAGTAGCCATCATAAAAATGCTCCAACAAGCAACTATTAGTTATCTTGAAACAAATTTAAAAAATAAAAAATCAGCAAATAAACAAGTTATAGAAAAAACCCGATTGTAGGTTATAGAACAGAAAAATACAACCACTAAAATAAAAACCTTTCTGGAAAGGCTCATTATTAGAATGGAGATGACCGGAGATTAGAATCAGTGAACTTGAGGACAAATTAATAGAATTTACCCAATCTGAACACCAGAGAGGATTTAGAAAGAAAAATATGAACAGAGTCTCAGGCACATATGAAACTATAACAAAGGTAATATTCATATCATTAAAGGCACAGAAAGAGAGAAGAGAAAAAGTGGGACTGAAAAAGTATATAATGAAATAGTGAAAACTTTCCAGTTGAGGGGAAAAATGACCAAGAAATTAAAGAAGTTAAGTAAACCTGAAATATAATATACCCTAAGAAATCCATGCTAACAGGACCCATTGTAATTAAACTTCTGAAAACAAAAATCAAAGAAAAAAATCTTGAAAGCACCCAGAGAGAAACGGTGCATTACTTACAGAAGAACATCAATTCAAATGATAGTGGATATCTCATCTGGATATCTCTCCTTCTTTCTGGAGGCCAAAAAGAAGCGGGTAGATTTTTTGAGTACTGAAAGAAACTTCTATATCCAGCAAAAATATCCTTCAGAAGTAAAGAGGAAATGACATCCTCTGATGAAAGAAAACTAAGAGAATTTGTTGCTAGCAAATCTAATTTTTAAAAATAGCTAAAGAAAATTCTCTAACCAAAAAGTAAATGATACCAGAAAAAGATTCAGAACTTTAGAAAACAAATAGCTGGAAAGGGTAAAGATGGGGATAAATATAATTGACTATCCTTCTTCTTAAACGGTTCTAAGAATGTATTTGATGTTTGAAGGAAAAATTGTAACCCCATCTGATGTGGTGCTCAATACATACAGAGAAAATACTTAAGATATTTTAAATATTTGAATATTATATGTAATTTTAATATTAAATTTTAAATATTCAAATATTTTAAATATTGTTTTAAATATGTTAATATTTAAATTTAGATAAATATTTTATTTAAAATGGGGGAAAGTAAAGATACCTAAATTGAAGTTTCTAGACTTCACTCAAAGTGGTAAAACATTAATACCAATAGACTATAATAAGTTACACATGTATATTTTAATGCCTAGGGCAACCACTAAGAAAACTATGCTAAGCAAAATTCTCAGAAACATTATAAATAAATTAAATCAAATTGGAATCCTGAAAAGTGTTCAAGTATCCCACAGGAAGGTAAGAAATGCAAAACAGAAGAATGAGAATCAAAAGGAACAAATAGAAAAAAACAAAAAACAAAATTAAAGGGCAGGCAATCTTAAGCCCTAGCATATCAATAATTACCTTAAATGTAAATAGTCTAAGATGTCAATTAAATGACAGAGATAGCAGAGCACATTTTAAAACATTATAAAATAGTATTCTGTCTACAAAAACTTATCTCAAATATAATAACATAGGAAAGTTGGAAGTGAAACAATGAAAGAGATATACCATGCAATCAGTAATAAAACCAAAAAAAGCCTAAGAGGCTACATAAATGTTAGATAATGTAGACTTCAAAAGAAAGAAATTGCTAGAGACAAAGAGGTATATAATGATAAAAAGATCAACCCACGCTCATAAAGCAATAGAGCCTCCAAATACATGAAGCATAAACTAATAGGCAGAAAGGAGAAATAGACAAATCTACATGTATAGTCGGGGACCTCAAACCCCCCCTCCACCAGCAACTGGTAAAACTAGTTACTAAACAGAAAATGATCAAGGATATGGAAGAACTGAACAACACAGAAAATGGGCAAAAGACACAAACAATTCACTAAAGAGGATAAACAGATGGCAAATGAACACATGAGAAAATATTCAAAATCATTAGCTATTAGGGAAATGCACAGTGAGATGCCATGACATACCTATCAGAATATCTAAAATAAGAAATAGTGATAACATCAAATACTGACAATGATGTGGAGAAATTGGATCACTCATACACTTCTGGTGGGAATTATAGCTACTGGAAAGAGTATGACAGTTTCTTACAAAACTAAACATGCACTTATTATATACCCACAACTCTTGGGCATTTATCCCAGGGAAATGAGAATTTATGTCCACACAATAAAACTGTACATAAATGTTCATAGCACCTTTATTTGTAAGAACCAAAAACTATAAATAGTTGAGATGTTCTTCAATAGGTAAATGGTTAAACAAACTGTGGTATATCCATACCATGGCATAGTACTTAGCAATAAAAAAGAACTATTGATATACACCATAATTTTGATAGATCTCAAGGGAATTATACTGACTGGGGAAAAAAGCCTATATGAAAAGTTTACATACTGCATTTTTCCATTTATATAACAGTCTTGAAATGACAAAATGAAAATGATGGAAAAAAAATTAGTGGTTGCCAGGGGTTTAGGAATAAGGAGAGGGAAGGAGGTTATTGTGTGTATAAAAGGGTAATACAAGGATTCTTTTGTATCTTAAGTATGGTGGTAATCATAATGAAGCAGCACATGTGATAAAATTGCATCAAACTAAATACAGACACATATAAGTCCATGTAAAACTGATGAAATCTAAATAATGTCAATGGATTTTATCATCAATTTCATGGTTATAATATTGTATATAGTTATACAAAATATTAACTTTGGAGAAAAGTGGATAAAGCACACATGTGAATCTATAATGATCTCAAAATAAGACATATTTATAAAGTCAATGAAACTTGGTGAATGGATGTGAACTTCTGGCTACCACCAACAGAGAGAGAAACTATAAGATGAAGGAAAGGAAAAAAATTTGATGGGGTAATTGATGAATTTGGTTTGGACATATTTATCTTGAAGCGTTCACATTGGCATTCTTCACTTTCCTTCCCATAGTTACACTCACCACCTTCCAAAATATGCTACCTAAAAATTTCAGCAACTTAAAACCATATTGTTAAGAGTGTGAGTTTATGAAAACTTTTGTTATGCAAAAAATGATTTATGCACAAAAACAAAGGAATAATGAACCGCTAACAAATTATACATTTTCAGGCTGTAAATACAGTTGGGGTTGGAATGTTTGGAGGAACTGGCATAGTAACCACACCGGCAACCATACCAGCAGTAGTACCGATGTTACATGAAGTTGAAAACAAAGTGCCTGCCAAATCGGCATCATCTTGCATTGCTATTCAGTGGGAAGAACCAGACTCCCATGGCTCTCCAATCACTGGATATAACATTGAATATGGAGACAGAAAAATTTTGACTGTTAATAGAGTAACAGAGTGTCTTCTGAAAAATCTACAGCCTGACACTACATACAAGTAAGTCACATATATCATATGTTAGATAATGGAAAGCTTTTTGAGAATTTTGAGCAGATCTACATTTGTATATTTTATATAGTCTACATAAGACTTATTTTGAAAGATCTTTCTCAGCAATAATCGTCCATAGTGATTATGCAAATTCAAGATTTTTGTTTTGAGAATTTGTCTCTAATAATTAGTATAATATGTTGGTCAATAGCCTACATAATTACTAGGGGTTTAGGTTATATGTAGAAAGTAATTTTCTTTTCTAAATATAAATTAATATATTTTAACTTTTTGTTCGTACCACTAGAATCAGAATTCAAGCTATCAATCATTATGGACTAAGCCCCTTTAGCCAATCAATAAGAGCCAAAACCAAGCCACTGCCACCTGAGCCTCCACATCTTGATTGTGTGGTCTATGGACACCAGAGCCTCAAACTCAAATGGGGTAACTCTTCAAGCAAAGGTTTGCTTACCAACATTATAAGCTACAACTTGTTAATGGGAGATCGGTCTGGCAGGTAACCTATTTTTATTAGTTAATATATATTGTAATAAAAGTGGTTTACAATTTCATGTCTTTTTTATTTTAATAGATGTAGGTGGTACGAGTGGTTTTTTGTTACATGGATGAATTGTATAGTGGTGAAGTCTGGGCTTTTAGTGTGCTCATTACTGGTATAGTGTGCATAGTACCCACTAGGTAATTTTTCATTCCTTACACCTTTCGAGTCCCTAGTGTCCATTATTCCACTCTGTATGACCATGTAGAACCATAGCTTAGCTCCCACTTATAAGTGAGAACATGTGGTATTTGATTTACCATTCCCGAGTTAATTTACTTAGGATAATGGCCTCCAAGTTGCTGCAAAAGACATGATTTCATTCTTTTTTATGTCTGAGTTAGATTTCATATCTTCATCCTATAATGCAAAGTAGTTTCAATGAACTAATAGATGTAAAAGCATCCCATTACCATGTTAGATTTAATTTCTTAAATTCTTGCTCATAATTTAGCTCTTTTTGCCTCTTCCAAAACACTTCTTCCCTTTATATAACACACATTGAGTACCAAGGAATAGAAGTTACCCAAAAAAAATAGGACAGCCAGCACCTTGCCACTATGATACTTACAACCTGATTTTTTTTCTTTGTTTATTTTACCTATATGGCTTTTTAAATTTCAGAATATTATGGGGATACAAATATTTTAGTTACATATAATGCCTTTGCCTCGCCCATGTATCCATTTGTTGTGAGTTTACCCACCCCCTCACACCCCTCCCACCTGACCAGCACCCAGTGAATATTACCACCTGTGAGCACCTTAATGTTGATCAGTTAGTACCAATTTGATAGTGAGTACATGTGGTACGTATTCTTCCATTCTTGTGATACCTCACTTCAAAGGATAGGCTCAGGCTTTATCCAGGATAATATGACGTGCTAGTTCACCACTGTTTTTTTTGTAGTTGAGTAGTTTTCCATGGTATACATACACCACATTTTTTTTCTTTTTGAGACAGAGTCTCACTCTCTTCCCTGGGCTAGAGTGCCGTGGTGTCAGCCTAGCTCACAGCAACCTCCAACTCCTGGGCTCAAGTGATCCTCCTGCCTCAGCCTCCCAGGTAGCTGGGACTACAGGCAGATGCCACCGTGCCCAGCTAAATTTGTCTATTTTTTAGTTGTTTGGCTAATTTCTTTCTATTTATAGTAGAGACAGCATCTCGCTCTGGTTCAGGCTGGTCTCAAACTCCTGAGCTCAAGCAATCTTCCTGCCTCAGCCTCCCAGAGTGCTAGGATGCTAGGATTACAGGTGTGAGCCACCACACACGGCCTACAACATTTTATTAATCCACTCGTGTATTGATGGGCACTTGGGTTGTTTCCACATCTTTGCAATTGTGAATTGTGCTGACATAAACATTCGAGTGCCCGTGTCTTTATTATAGAATGTCTTTTTTCCCTTTGGGTAGATGCCTAGTAGTGAGATTGCTGGATCAAATGGTATTTCTATTTTTAGCTCTTTTAAGGTATTTTTAAATTACTCTCCACAGGGGTTGTACTAATTTGCAGTCCCACCAGCAGTGTAAGAGTGTTCCAATCTCCCCACATACACGCCAGCATTTGTTATTTTGGGACTTTTTGATAAAGGCCATTCTCACTGAAGTTAGTTGGTATTTCATGGTGGTTTTCATTTGCATTTCCCTGATGATTAGAGATGTTGAGCATTTTTTCATATGTTTGTTGGCCATTATTCCATCTTCTTTTGGAAAGTTTCTGTTCATGTCCTTTGCCCATTTATTGATGGGGTTGTTTGATTTTTTTCTTGTTAATTTTCTTAAGTTCTACATAGATTCTTATTATCAGCCTTTTATCAGATGTGTAGAATATTTTCTCCCATTCTTTAGGTTGTCTGTTCACTCTAATGATAGTTTCATTGGTTGTGCAGAAGCTTTCTTTATTGAGATTTTGAAACCAGTTTTAAGTTAGTTATACAAATAGCGATTTTTATCTGTATAACTGTTGATTAATAATATTGCTTCTCTCATCTCCTTTCCCACCTCCAGATTTTCTGTCATTTACCGTGGACCTTGTCAGACTCACAAAGTGCAAAGATTGGGTGAATATACTCAATACAAATTTAAAATCCAGGCATGTAATGAAGCTGGTGAAGGACCACTGTCCAGCATCTATACTTTCACTACAACCAAAACTCCACCAGCCAAACTTAAAGGTAAGTATTACAAGCCATGACACTAAAAGTTGCATTAGCTTGAGTTCCAACAGCTCACATATAAAATTCAGCTGTAAGGTTTGTTTTAAATATTCAACAATACCAAAAGAGACTAGTACTTAGTTATGGATTCAAGGGGCAATGTAGGATTTAATGAGGCTCCTACAATCATAATATATTTAAAATATCCTAGAGAGCATCTAATCTTGACCAACCCCTCTACCACCACTGCCATGTTTTATTTTTTATATTTCAGGAGTACAAATGTTTAGGTTACAGATGTTGCGTTTGCCCCACCAGAGTCAGAGCTTCAAGTGTGTCCAGACAGTGCATGCCACACCCATTAGGTGTATATATACCTATCCCCTCCTCCCTCCTCCCCCTTTCCACCTGCCCAACACCCCATAAATGTTATTCCTATATGTCCACTTAGGTGTTGATCTGATAATACCAATTTGCTGGTGAGTACATGTGGCGCTTGTTTTTCCATTCTTGTGATACTTCACTTAGTAGAATGGGTTCCAGCTCTATCCAGGATAATACAGGAGGTGCTATATCACCATTGTTTCTTATAGCTGAATAGTATTTCATGGTGTACATATACCACATTTTATTAATCCACTCATGTATTGATGGGCACTTGGGTTGTTTCCACATCTTTGCAACTGTGAACTGGACCACTGCCATTTTTTAAAGAAAGAAGATAAGTCCCCTAAATGGTAAGTTGCTTAGCTAAAGGACACCCTGAGTCAGTGGCAGAGCCAAGATTAGAATGGTAGGCTCCTGATTTCCATCTACTTTGTCATGATATCCATTCATTGCTGTATCTTTCCGTTTCTCAAATGGATTATTGCACAAAACATAACAATTGATAGGTGTGATTAAGGCTGAAAATGAGACTATAAGCTTATAATAAGTTTAATTTCTGAAACTCTGAATATACTCTCCTTATTTGAACAGTAAAATAAAATACTGTTTATAATACATTAACAATGAGTCCAATTTACTGTCACTAGAGCCTGGGATTTGAGGATTTTTTCCTTCTAAATTGTAAGATTTAGTTGTTCCATTTCATGCACATGTGAGTCTAATCACTATTATAAAAATTTGTCTACAGTGTAAAGCTAATTGGAAACTACTGGAATTAAGCATGACTTAGACCATAATAATGACTTGCTCTCTTTCTGACTAATGTTATATATTTAAGCACCATTTTCCTAAAATGTAGAGCAATTAATAACAGGAAGTAAAGAGCCTGCCCTACTTACCTCACACAGTTGCTGTCATACTAAAATAAAATTATTAGTATATGTGAAAATCCTTCCAAATGTGTAATGCGCCATATGGATACAAGAGATTATACCAGTAGGGATTAAACAAAAGTAATAAAAGTCATAATGAGATCTTACTAGAAAGTCTAAACATGCATTATTAACAGATAGTTTTAATTTCTTAAAGTTTTTATTATAATCATTAATATGCCTGATGGTATATAACAAAAGACTTTACAATAATAACTACAACAATATATTTCTTAGATTAAGCCTATGCAAGCTGATTTTAATGACCATGCAATTGTATGAGGTTACAATGTATTTGAGATCCTCTAGGGAAAATGGAACTCTCTAATCTGAAATTCTCTTTTTTCAGCACCTAAATTACATCAGCTGAATAACAATATTTGTGAGATTAAATGGGAGGCTTTGGGGCCAATAAAAGGAGATCCCATTGTTTACAATCTTCAGCTCACCAGTGAAAAAGGAACTGACCTGGTAAATCCTTGCAAATTTAGTCTTTAAAAATGTATAGTTTTATAGCCTGCTGGGGATTGAGCTTTTGTGATGGAGTAAGATATTCTCTCAGTATGTTTAAAGTAACTAAATCTTATTCAAAAGTCCCATCCAGGCCGGGTGCGGTGGCTCACGCCTGTAATCCTAGCACTCTGAGAGGCCGAGACGGGCGGATTGGTTGAGGTCAAGAGTTCGAGACCAGCCTGAGCGAGACCCTGTCTCTACTAAAAATAGAAAGAAATTAATTGACCAACTAAAAATATATCTACAGAAAAAAATTAGCCGGGCATGGTGGCGCATGCCTGTAGTCCCAGCTACTTGGGAGGCTGAGGCAGTAGGATCGCTTGAGCCCAGGAGATTGAGGTTGCTGTGAGCTAGGCTGATGCCACGGCACTCAGTCTAGCCTGGGCAACAAAGTGAGACTCTGTCTCAAAAAAAAAAAAAAAAAAAAGTCCCATCCAGTCCCTAAAGTTTATGCACATAATTACTTATTTTGGGACAATTAGTTTATTCATTCAATTGGCTTATTTACTATTGAGTATTTGGTATTTCTCAGTTCCATCAACTACAATGCACAACTCAATTCTAAATCTAATGCAACTAAACTTTAACAATTGTAAGTCTTTGCTATTTCTTACATTAAACAAAATTACCTAAACAGTGCTGGACCTACAGGACATTAGAGACTTTGTTAGAGTAAATTTTTATTTTTATTGTGAACATGCTTATGAGATCAATAATTTCATATTTTTCCTATTGCTAAAAACCATATAATATTATTTTATTTGGTAATAAAATACAATTTTCATTTTTACTCTTTTTCCTTTAGATTTACAAAGGACCAAACACTTCATTCTCCTTTTCCAACTTTCTCACAAATTCACATTATCGCTTCAAGGTCTGCGCTGGACGCCAATATCAAAATTCTGCTGGGTTACAAGAGCTTTGGGGATCATATAGCCCCAGTGCTCTTTTCTCAACTCATAAGCAACAGCCAGGGCCTGGCAAAGGTGGTGGAGGGAAGGGAAGAAACAACCCTAAAGAAGAGAAAGATGAAAAGCCTAGAATAGAGATGAGCGATGATACATTTATTCTATTCCTTGTGATGGGATTTGCAATTGTTGCCATCCTGTGTGCTGTTGCAATCCAACACTTCCTAATCAATTAGACTATTCTTATGCATTTGCATCTTCTTAGGAAGTTCTAAAACAAATTACATCATATATAGAAATTGTTAGATACACCTCAATTCTTAAAAGAAAAGCTCATTTGGTAGAAATTCTTAAAAACTTTTACCTGACAGTGAAAGAACTGCCTTAATATTCAAGAAATTCATTGTGACAGTAGAAGAGATTTTTTTAGGAAATAGATCTATTTTAAATTTCATAATTTTAGCAACAAAAACACTCCAATTATTATATAAAACTAAAATCTCTCATGGAAACTATTTCCTGCCTTAATTTTTCAAATGAATATTTTGCAAACTTTTTAGAATTATGAAAAGACAACATTTTAGAATTTTATTTAGAACAAAGTAGAAAAAATCAATTCTACATGTCAATTTACATTCATATGAAATAATAAAAAAATATCTACCAACCTTCTGTACTGTAATTTTTTCAAAGTAAAATATTCAACTGTTTGGTTTGTACCCTGATAATTACTTTGATAGTGTGGAAATAGTCATTTCCAGCACTTTGGAAGTGGAAATAAGGGTGTAGAAAGCCATTTTATACCATTCTAAATTCTAAAATACATCCTGTGTTGGTTACAGTCTAATCAGAATGATTAAACATTATATGTGTAATGACTCATATGTTTACATGGCATCTTAAAATCTTATGGTAGATGGGTTCACATCCATTTCTAGTTACAAATGAAGTATCTCTTCTTTGTTCTCATAATCCAACCTGGAGCTGTTTTGGAAATCTTCCAAGAGACTTTTGCCTTTATTGAAAATGTTTAAATATTATATTTTATTTGAGAGTTTGCTCATTGTGTTTTAAAACTTAAAATCATAAATTCAAGGTGAAAGTATCTGATTTTTGTGTGAGCTAATAATTTTGGCATATTCCGCCACATTATCTTTCATTGAGTATTTTACTGATATGTGGTGCGTTATAGAATAAGTAATATAGTCAACTTAAAAATACTTTCGAAGCATTAAATTATTGAAGTTAAAACATTGAAGATGTTTACTAACATGGTTGTTCAATTTAGAGTTTGAGTTTAATATATCAAAAACATAAAAGAGTTTTCTTCAGAAGCAGACTGTGATACAATATGAATCCACATTTTAAAATTATTCCCCTTCGTTTTATTTGGAGATTACTGGAAATGGAAATGGAAGTGTAGTAAATCATTATGTATAAAGAACTTTTTAACACAAAAATGATATTTTAAAACCAGCTGAAGAATTTATATTATCACTTTCTCTTTGCCTTAATCAAACATTTAATTAAAATTTTACCTGGCAGAAGGCATTTTTAAAATATGTTAAAATATATCACTTCTTTAGTAATTTGCTTTTAAGGTAAAACGGTAAATTATGTTGATTTAAAATATCTTTTGAAATTGATAGACTGAATATATTTTAATTTGATGAAAGTAAATGGTTCACATCATGTATATTTCACATACCTACATTCATCAAACTGATTGGGAACCTACTATTTGCATTTATTACAATTTAACTATGAGAGAAAACATTTTTAAATACCAATAAAAGCAATAAAAATTATTCACCTACTTACTATTCTTGAAATGGTATTTGTGCAAGTTTATTTATTGAGAATAATTATCCTTTTGATATTACATGTTTATGTCCTTCCAAGCAAACTAGAAAAATTAAAACTAATTCAAGATGTTTTCAATTTCCTTTTAAGACAGTTTTATGAATCTTGTTTCTTAAGTCTTTCAAATTCTAGGGCATAATATATTTGATGTGGTAAGCTAAGTATCAGGAGACTAAAGTTCTAGTCCCACCTCTGCTATTAACAAATTGTGTGACCTTAAACTAATCCTTTCCCTTTTGTAGGCCTCAATTCATGTAAAATATTAATAAACAAATCTAATTAGATAGATGGTCTTTAGAGTACTTTTCACATCTAAAAATCTATGCTGATAAACAAATCGACTATCATATAGGCATACTAAACTCAGGCAGATTAGCAGATTAAAGTCATAATTCTACATAGCAGTATAGATAAACAGCAATCAGTCGGATTGAAAAGCCAAAGGAGGCCGGGCGCGGTGGCTCAAGCCTGTAATCCTAGCTCTCTGGGAGGCCGAGGTGGGTGGATCATTTGAGCTCAGGTGTTCGAGACCAGCCTGAGCAAGAGCGAGACCCCATCTCTACTATAAATAGAAAGAAATTAATTGGCCAACTAATATATATAGAAAAAATTAGCCAGGCATGGTGGCACATGCCTGTAGTCCCAGCTACTGGGGAGGCTGAGGCAGCAGGATTGCTTGAGCCCAGGAGTTTGAGGTTGCTGTGAGCTAGGCTGATGCCACGGCACTCACTCTAGCCTGGGCAATAAAGTGAAACTCTGTCTCAAAAAAAAAAAAAAAGCCAAAGGAACCTACTAGCAGCTATCTTAGGTAGAACTCACAGGAGTCCCTGTGCTTTCTTAGACCCCAGATTTGCCTTGCTTGTTTCTTTCTCCAGTGCTACCCACTGATGGCTTTTTTCCTAGAGCACTGGGAAATAGAAAAATCTCCATAATATCTCAGCTACCTTCTTATCCATGAAGGAAGTCCATGACTTCTTCCTGATTATCTAAGTATTATTTACTGCTAGCTACCTGAGAAAACAGAAGGGTGAAGAAGTCTTATCAGTGATTGGCCTACTTTCTTAAACACAAAATCACCTAAGATTTGAGCATAGAAATGCTCTTAAAGAGGAATTCTTGGTGAAAATAGAATGATGTTACTGATCAACTCAGATACCCAAAGCTTGATGCCCTTTCTTTTTGGTGGGGGGTCCCATTTTGACACACATTTAATCCCCAGATATACACTGCTTCCACTTTAATACATGTGCCCAACTGGGATTTTAACCCCCTTTCTGACTTAACTATATTATTTAATAAAATTAGACTTCAAAAAAAAAGTTGTGTTAAAAAAACTTTCTTTAGCACAGTTCAGTTTCTTTTTTAATTTTTTTTTTTTTTTACCATGGAAAGGATATATCCTGATCAGACAGTTTTAATTTTCAAAATTACTTCACTAAATACTAAGGCAGAAATGAATGAAACAAGCAGATTTAGAAAAAATCAATAATTTACATATATTAATATAATACAAAGAAATGATAAAAAACAATTCAGTATATAAAGAGGAAATTTATCAAAGTGATAGATATCATAAAAAAGAACCAAACATACTGTCATTAAAACAGACACATAGACCAATGGAACAGAATAGAGAACACAGAAATAAATCCATGCATCTACAAAGAACTCATTTTTGACAAAGGTGCCAAGAACACATATTGGGGAAAAGACAGTCTCTTCAATAAATGGTTCTGGGAAAACTGGGTATATATATACAGAAGAATAAAACTAGACCTTCATCTCTCACTATATACAAAAATCAAATCAAGATGGATTAAAGACTTAAATGTAAGACCTGAAACTATGAAACTACTAAAATAAAATACTGGGGAAGCACTCCAGGACATTGAGGAGGAACTATAATCCACAACTTTTTTTTTTTTTTTTTTTTTTTGAGACAGAGTCTCACTTTATTGCCCAGGCTAGAGCGAGTGCCGTGGCGTCAGCCTAGCTCACAGCAACCTCAAACTCCTGGGCTCAAGTAATCCTGCTGCCTCAGCCTCCCAAGTAGCTGGGACTACAGGCATGTGCCACCATGCCCGGCTAATTTTTTCTATATATATTAGTTGGCCAATTAATTTCTTTCTATTTATAGTAGAGATGGGGGTCTCACTCTTGCTCAGGCTGGTCTCGAACTCCTGAGCTCAAATGATCCGCCCACCTCGGCCTCCCAGAGAGCTAGGATAACAGGCTTGAGCCACCGCGCCCGGCCTAATCCACATCTTATACATGATAAAACTGAAGTTGAGAGAGATGGCGTGACTAATCCTGGGCCTTGCAGCTTTAGGTGGAGCTGGGTTTGGAATTCCTAGACTAACTCTGAAATCCTTTCCTCTATATAAGAAGGCATTAGAAATTTTCCCAGCCTCTGCTTTTGTCATGTTGCAAAGGCTAACCCAGTCTGTAAAAGTGTATTAAAATAAGAAATGCTTCTAGTGACATGAGGAGGTCAACCAAAATTTGGGGATGGCAAGGTGAGGAGAGATAGAAAGTAGATTGTAGGCCAGGTGCGGTGGCTCACGCCTGTAATCCTAGCACTCTGGGAAGGCCAGACGGGAGGATAGCTCTAGGTCAGGAGTTCGAGACCAGCCTGAGCAAGAACGAGACCCTGTTTCTACTAAAAAAAATAGAAAGAAATTAGCCAGACAACTAAAAATACATAGAAAAATTTAGCAGGGCACGGTGGTGCATGCCTGTAGTCCCAGCTACTCAGGAGGCTGAAGGATTGCTTGAGCCCAGGAGTTTGAGGTTGCTGTGAGCTAGGCTGACACCACGGCACTCTAGCCTGGGCAACAAAGTGAGACTCTGTCTCAAAAAAAAAAAAAAAAAAAGTAGATTGTAAATTGTTGAAGTCAGCTGTTGACTAGATATAATGAATCTCAGAAAAGCTGTGAATGTTGATCTAGTGAATGCTTCTGCTGATTTTTCTCATCTAGCAAAACCTGTCAGTATCCAGGTATCACAAACAGAAGCCTTTACCAGAATGTTAGGACTTGTTCACCCTAAATTAGAATGCAGTGTTAACAGCATCATTTCACATTGCCCTGAATCCAGCCTAGATAGTCTACTAATTTCCCATAAGAACAATTACTGGCCTCTGCAAGTCCTTTGTGAAATAAGATAGAGTATAAGAAACAAATACAATTGATAAATAAACACAAAGAAAAACCATATTAACTCTACAAATTTTCTTTCAGGAGTAGTAATTGCACAGAAAGGTTTTGGGGAAAGAGAATAAGAAAAGACCAACAGTAATTGTGCAGATACTAAAGGGATTAGATGATTAGATGCTGCCAAATAGAATAAGCTGTCATTAAAACTAGACTGACAAGAAAACTAAGATCTTATGTTTGTACTTGTAGTAAGTGAATCAATGACCAGTCATTTGCTAAACATGAATCCTTAATAATTATTGTGATGGGGATTCTAGAAGAACACCATCATAACTGAGTCCTTGAAGGACATTATGCGATTCTTGCGTTCACTCACACATATATTTAATAAACATTTACCGTATCAAGCACTGGGGACACGAAAATGAAAAAGAACCAAACAGAAATTCTGGAACTGAAGAAGTCATTGAATGAAATACAAAATACATTCCAAAGCATCAACAGTAAAACAGATCAAGCAGAGGAAATAATTTCAGAACTTGAAGACAGGACAGGTCTTTTGAAACAACCCAGTAAGATAAAAATAAAGAAAATAGAAGAAAAATAAAGTATCAAAGCCTAAGTGACATATGGGACACCACATTCAAATTTTAGGTGTCCCAGAAGGCAAAGAGAAAATGACAGAGATAGAAAATCTATTTAATAAAATAATAGCAGAAAATTTGTCGAGTCTAACAAGAGATTTAGACATCGAGATACAGGAAGCTCAGAGATCCCCAAACAGATACAATGCAGAAAAGTCCATGGCACGTCATAGTCAAACTGCCAAAAGTAAAAGAGAATTCTAAAAACAGCAAGTGAATATACCCAACCCACATAACCTAAACATTTGTACCCCCATAATATGCTGAAATAAAAAAGAAAAAAAATAGCAAGTGAAAACTGCCTAGTCACTTGTAAGGGAACCCCATCAGACTGATACATGAATTGTTAGCAGAAATTTTACAGGCCAGGAGATAATGGGATGACATATTCAAAATGCTGAGATTTTGCCAGAGAAGAGATGGCTAACTAGACACAGGCAGTATGTGCCTCCTCTGCAGAGAAGAACCAGAATAGTAACCAGATACATTTGAACAGATCATCTGGGAGAAAACACTAGGATTCACCAAGGAAACAATGGGAAGCACCAAAAGTGAGCAAAGACAGGGTTCAGGGCAACTTGTCTGGCCTGGCTAAAAGCCAGAAGAAAACTTGAATAGACAGTAAGAGTGAAGCCTCCAAGGCTCTACACTCTAAGAACAGCATTTATGATCTTGGCTACAAGAGAACCCCCCAACCCATGCAGATCTTGGGCCTAACAAAGGGAGCTGCCTGGAGATTGCACAGAGACATGGCTCCAGAAAGGGAACCCATGCATAATCCCATAGGCGTCTGAGCCTAGGGCAGCTTGAGCTGCGTGCCATTCTGACAGCCTAGGTACCAGAGAAGTGTGGGTATGCCTGCAGCCATTGCATGGCTCTGAGGAGGGACAGAGGAGCCCAGGCACTCCCATGCACCCCTGAGAAGATCCCCACCACCCTACTGTAGGCTGCTGTTGAGACTAAGACATCGAGGGACAGCATTTTCCACAGTTTCGTGCCCACCCTGCCTGCCTGGGTGGGTCTCCAGCCTTTCTGGTTGTAGGTCCGAGGTACCATTTTAGAGTATAACACTAGGCTGTGCCCTACCCTTGGGCTGAGTTTGGGCCGACACAACTGTAGCCCCCACCCTGCTGAGAAGGGGCAAGGAAACCAGGCTTTCCAGCATGCTTCTGGGATGGTGCCAACCATCCTTCAGCCAGCTGCTTTGGGACCATGTCTCAAGAAAACTGCACTCCCCAGTTTCCTGCCAGCACAGGATGCCTAAGAAGGACCCCATCCTCTCTGGTCACAGGCCCAAGGAACCATTTTCGGAGTATAAAGCTGGGCAGCACCCTGCCCTTGGGATGAGTTCAGGCAGACAGAGCTACAGCCCCACCTAGCTAAGGAAGGACAGGGGAGCCCAAGCTTTCATATACAAACCTAGAACAATTCTCACTGCCCTGTCATGGGCTCCTGTGAGACTGAGACACAAATAGACTGCACTTCCCACAGATTTTTGCCCATGTCACTTGCCTTAAAGGGATCTTTCCCTCTTTGATTGCAAGCCCACAGTTAGTATAATTTTGAGAATTTAATGCTCAGGCCAAGTTGAAGGTGACATGGCTGCAGCCACCACTTGGCTAGGAAGGGACAGGGGAGATCAAACTCTCCTAAGCACACTTAGGACAATACTCACCATTCTGTTACAGGCAGCTGTGGTACTGGGGACTAACCTGCCCAATCCATAGCAATTACCAGTAACACCAAAATGGATCTCTTGGATCTCAGCGGGTATCTCTACCACTGCTACTGCTACCTCTCACATCGGATTAGCTGCTCAGAGGCCTGAGAACCTGCCCAACTACCTGGCCCTCAACTCCAACTACTAGCTTCTGAGCAAGTCATCTGAAGGCCCAAGAATTGGCCCCCTCAGGACACACTAACACTACTGCCAGTGTCATCCAACAGCAACAGAATATACATTCTCAAGTTCACATGGAACAGCCACCAAGATATACCACATTCTGGGCCATAAAAAATGCCTAGACAAATTTAAAAGAATAGAAATCAAATAATGTATGCTCTCAGACTATGGAATTTAACCATAAATCAATGACACAAAGATGGCTGAAAAATACCAAAATAAGAGGAGATTAAACAACACACTTCTAAATAACACGTGGATCATGGACTCAATGAAATCCTTATCAAAATCTCAGGAAAATATTTGGTAAAAATGACACTCTGATCACAAAATTTTTATGGAAATACAAAGGAACAAGAATAGAGAATATAATATTGAAAAAGAACAAAGTTGGATGATTTATATTTCCTGATTTCAAACCAACTACAAAGCTATAGCAATCAATACACTGTGGTAATGGCACACAGACAGACACATAGATTAATAAAATAAAATAGTCTAAAAAACAAATGCTAAAGGTACAGTTAATTGATTTTCAAAAAGCTAGCAAGGCAATTCAATGGAGAAAAAATTGTCTTTCAGCAAACAGCATTCCCAAGTAGCTGGGACTACAGGGGTGCACCACCATGCCTGGTTAACTTTTCTATTTTGGGGGCCAGGTGTGGTTGCTCATGCTGGTAATCCTAGCACTCTGGGAGGCCAAAGCGGAAGGATCACTTGAGCCCCAGAGTTCAAGACCAGCCTGAGCAAGAGTGAGACCCCGTCTCTACTAAAATAGAAAAAGTTAGCTGGGTATGGTGGCACACACCTGCAGTCCCACCTACTTGGAAGGCTGAGGCAGGAGGATCGCTTGAGTCCAGGAGTTTGAGGTTGCAGTGAGCTAAGATGACGCCACTGCACTCTACCCAGGTGACAGAGTGAGATTCTGTCTCAAAAAATCGTTTTTCTATTTTTTGTAGAGATGTGGTCTCGCTGTGTTGCTTAGGCTGGTCTCAAACTCCTGACCTCAAGTGATCCTCCTGCTTTGGTCACCCAAAGTGCTAGGATTACAAGTACGAGCCATTACATCTGGCCTTTTCATTTTCATTAGTACAAAGCTTTAGACTGAATGGAATGTACCAGAATTTATTATATTTGCACTCTTTGCTTGAATATGAGCACAGATGAGCAAAATCTAGCTTGTATGTGGACAAAATAGCAACAATATTTTGTTATATGTTTTCTGCGGTTTTGTTAACATCTTCATAGAATCCAAGAAGAAAATTTGAAACTTCATATATCAAGCCCAGGTTCATAAGATGTAGGAGGAACGTTTTGTTCTTGCTATGGTTTGATGCATCGCTTGATAAACTTGTAGAAAGTATGAGTCAGCTCTATACGGTAAGAGGCTAACATATCTTTTGTCAGAATTTCCCCTTTTTTTTCTTCTTACAGAACATTTTAGTTGCAACTTCTGAATCAGAAAATGTGACTTAGTTTCATAGAACAAGCAGGGAAACTTTACAGTAATGTGTGTTTGTTCGTATGGAATCCCCAAGCTAATCCAACAACTGCTGTTTTTCAACTGAATATGGGTATCTTATTGGAATATGAGAAAACTTGATTGATTGTGAAACTGAGTGTCCAGATGTGCTGTCACATCCCTTTATGCACCATGCCCAATATATGCATATTCTTTTCTGTATATATATAGATGTAGGATGCTCTATTTTGGTTATTTACCTTCCTAATCCAATATTATATGTTTTTCCATCTGTTGTTAAAATAATATAGTTGTTTAGCCTTCTTTTTGGTGAAATCTGTGTTATGATGCCACTGGCATTGTAATTGTTCTCATATTCATTATGTGAACTCTTAAAAACATAGTCACAATACTCACAAAGTTCAAAATTTAACTGGCATTGTCTTGATTCAAAGCATAACAGTTCATCTACAGGCCAAGTCAAAGATGGACTGTTAACATTCATGATTTTTGTACACTTTGCTTGCACGCTGACGTCTCATCACTTGAAGTGGTGTGACACGGATGCCATCAGTGGTATGAGGAAATAAATAGTGACAGGGACCATGGAAAGCAGATAATCTATGCCATATCCATTTGTCACTAGAGACAGTGTTGCTTTCAGCCTCTATTTTTTTGTCACTGTTTTTCCTCCAATTGTCCATACATATCACCCAAACCTGGGGCTTTTTGTGTCCCAGGAAGGGGTTTCCTGGAACATGGAATTTCAGTGCTAAAATCAAGATACTCCTGGGCAAATCAGGATGGTTGGTTACATTATCACTGATCTACATTCTTAAAATTTCTAAACATTACATGTTCTATATTAACACCTATAGAACTACCTCATTCTTACTTAAAAGTAACAACTTTATTGAGATACAACACACATACCATACAATTCAACCTAAGGGTATACAATGCAGTGAATTTTAGTCTAGTAACAGAATTGTACAACCATCATATTACCAATTTTAGAACATTCTCTTTACCCTGCAAAGAAACCCCACTTGGTTTCACAAAATTGGCTCACTCCTATTGTAATAAATGGTACTTATATTCCCAATACAATCTGTGCTTCACTGGGATGCTACTTCTTATATGGACATCAGGTTTATACTTGTCTCCTGCATACTAACTTTTCCTGTGTATTTGGAGTTATTGTTAGAGATTTTCATATATTTACAGGTACCAGCCATCCAGCGGATCATGTTTTCTTGAAGTAAGGCAAGCACTGGTTATTTGGGAGTACTTCCAGGAGGGATAACTGATTCCCTCTACACGTGAACTTTGTGAACTGCAATTCCCTCATTGGGAATAATACGACTAAAATGTAGTTCCAACATTGTCTTTGACACTGGCAGAAGTCATACAAGATACTGTTTCTGCTGTGGAAGCCTAACAAGCTAGTATAAACTCACGATCTACAGTAATAGTAAGTTTAAAGACATTATAATTCATTAGCCAGAGTTGTCACAGACAGTCATAGAGCCCTTGAGTTCTTCTTGGACAGCCAAATGAAAATTTGTACAGTTGACCCTCCATATCCTGAGTGATGAGACGTCAGCGTGCAAGCGAAGTGTACAAAAATCATGAATGTTAACAGTCCATCTTTGACTTGGCCTGTAGATGAACTGTTATGCTTTGAATCAAGACAATGCCAGTTAAATTTTGAACTTTGTGAATATTGTGACTATGTTTTTAAGAGTTCACATAATGAATATGAGAACAATTACAATGCCAGTGGCATCATAACACAGATTTCACCAAAAAGAAGGCTAAACAACTATATTATTTTAACGACAGATGGAAAAACATATAATATTGGATTAGGAAGGTAAATAACCAAAATAGAGCATCCTACATCTATATATATACAGAAAAGAATATGCATATATTGGGCATG